>JAUBNQ010000023.1:14462853-14475243 GCA_032353495.1 Ctenopoma kingsleyae
TTTTTTTTTTGATGCAATACACTGCCATAAACAGCATTAAATTTTAGTGTGCAAACTGCTCTTCATGCTATGCAATATAATAACACATCAAACAAATAGTGATTGTTTCAACTACTTTTGACACATGGCAGTTCTTATTGACAGGGCTTCAAGCTTTTACTGAGCAGCAGGGTTACATGGCTTGTATAGTGATGGACATCTGACTTTCTCTCTTTATTTTTTTGCATCTTTCAGCTAACCTCTCTGGTTTTTCCACTCACTAGCCAGCTATTTTCAACAGAAAAATTAATAAGCCTCTAAAAATCCACTCTACACTACCTGCCCAGCAACAAACAGCTGACAAAGTTAACGATTTTTTGATGGGTTAGAAAACCCCGCTCTCGATCTTCAGCTGAATGACACAACTGAGTCTTCTGATGAAACACTGTAGCTTTAATGATATGGTATAACTGCTAATGTTATGCTCGTGTCTGTAAAAAAACAGGGATCAGAGATCAAATCCAGAAGCTGTCAGGGAACTATAGCCCCCGGAAGCCCCCAGGCAGCTGGCATCAATGCAGTGATGGGAAGGCCAACTACTACCTGACACATTTAATCAAGTACGAGGTTCTACATTTAGACAGGCATGGTCCACAGAGAGTGTGCAGAAGGTCCGCACAGCAAAATGAAGAAAAAGTGAGAAAAAAGACCACCTGGTCTGATTGATTCTTTCAATCAGATGCTATTTTCAAACTCGGCCTGAAAAAGAGATTTAGTTTGAGTGCATCAAATGAAACAATGCAGGTCTACAATGTAAGACGCATATTCATTTCGTATTTTTTTAAAAGTACTTCAGAAATTAAACTGCAACAAAAAAGTATTGATTTTCTTAAGATAATCAGCATAATTTAGTTTCATATCTAAATCTCTTTGAATGTTATTATTCCATTCTCATAGTTGGTGCAGATAGGTCATGTGCCAATACCTATTAGTCAAGAAGAAAACTATATTTGACAAGGCTGTGCAGAGGAGAGTACAAGAATACACAAATTCTAAGCTTGTTACATCTGTCAGTTGGGTTGCCAGCTTCCTGACACTGATAAAGTTTCAGATTATTGACGTCAGTACACAAGCCTTTTCGAAGAAGGCTTGTTTCATGTCTTCCTGTATTAAATAGACGTAAATGCTATGCTGATTTTTGTGTTGGTCTATAATGAATTATCTATACCACATTGCAATGACTTGCATCACTGCACACCTAAAACAGGATACTCTGATTAAATTTAATATAACTTGAATATAAATAAGTCCTAAAAATTATCGTAAAAAGAGAAGCTAAATTGTTTAAATGTTCAACATAATGAACATTTCATTCATCAAAAATGTACACTCAATGGGCCATCTTTTTCTTAGAGATGGCATCAGGCTGTAGATTTATTGTGTATGTTGCAGGACATTTCTCAGAAAATACAGTTGTAATTACTTTAAACGAATTAAGTTATTCAATCTATATTGGCCACTGCAAAAGTGCCATTGTGCCCTCTGCTGCTGAAATTCAATACGTCCTGGACGTCAGAGCAGAGGCAGACACACACACTGGAGAACTTTCTCCTAGCTGTACACAGAAAAAGCAACAACACATACACAAGAGGCAGGGGCAGGTAAAGGATGATGGATAAGCTGAATGCAGTCACCATTTACTCAAATCAGTCTCATGGCTTCATTGCAGGAAGAATATCTGCTGGTGTCTGGCATTATATTATTTGTACTTGAAGGAAGATTGGCGCAGGCTTGTAAATGTGGTCCCAGATTTTTCCTGCAGCTCTGGGAGTTGGCCACTGGCTCTGAAGCATGCAATTTAGTGGGTTTATGTGGCAGCAGGGCATTGTCCATGGCATTGTGTGTGACTGGAGAGTGATTAGTGACTGAAATGAGTGGACTGTGCAGCTTTAAGCAGGTGAATTAACAGCTGTGTAAACTGTACTTACTGTATATCATTGCCATTATTATTGTTCTTAATTCAGTGTTATAATGTGCAGAGGTATAGGCACACAACAAAGACCATTAATTGACATTTTGAAATTTCCTGATGTTGTATTTTATTTTATTTTCATTTCATCATAGAGCTGCATGTGATTGTGAGCTGGTCTCATTAGAGACAGTGACAGACTTGTCATAATAATTCTTATATTTGACTTGACGGATTTTCAAACATCAGAAATATAAAAAATAGCTTTTAGGCAAATAAATGATCATATTTATTAAACCCCAGCACTACCTGTGAGCGGAAACATGTTATTTTAACAAATTCATACATGTTGCAGCTGGTGGTGTTTTTTAATAAATCATTAATATCATATTCTCTTGCCCCGTGGGTGAAACTTCATAAATTAATGGGAGTGTAGTGTCTTTTTCAACCTTATCAGGTCACATTCATTATTTAAACAAACAGATGTTGGCACCATTTTTTCCACAAGTTCTATAGTTTCCCTGAAAAAAGTTGCATTGAGAACTGCTATACGTACTACCACCCGCAATACCATATAATATGTCATGAAGATTGAAAATGAATTATATCATTTCAGTTGGTTGAAAAATAGCTATATAATATGGTATAATAGGCATGAATGAATGAAATGAATGCAGAAATGTATTTTTCAAACTCTCTGAACCTCTATTACACATTATCTTATTGAAAAGTTCAGATCTGACTGTTAACACAGGATCATCCATACTCAAAGAGCTGCCTCTGTTTCTGTTGTAATGAGGCATTGACAACATTCACCAGTGATGGGGTCTTTCATCACTCAAGTGACAGCATAATGCTTGAACCCATTTAGCTGAACATATGGGGAGTGCTATCAAGGTCTCTTCAGTGGTTTTCAACAGAGACACATCTCATCCACCAATCCAACACAAATGGCATCACCAGTCGAGTAAGCCAAGGGAATCTGTATTAAAATGTACTTTCCTGTAAATGTAGCTCACAGATAGATCACTGCCAACAGTCGCATAAATTGAACTTTGCATTCATAGCTTTAAAGTTGGTGGAAATGGCCTCAGCTGTGCAGTTTAAGATTCTGAGATAAGGACTTTTTTTTTTTAAAGCCTCCACTTCTGTCATTGTAATATCCTGTTAGGAAGGGTGTCCCAGTTTTCCACGAACAAGTCTGTTTTTAACTATTATTTTTCATTAACAAAAGTCCTCACACTAGATCGATAATGCATAACACAACTGACCACAGCACTAGAAATCTTTTGTGCCTTTCTTGTCTGTATACTGCTTCATAAAGGAAACAACTTAGAGGCATTGTGATAACTGCACCCTTTATTCTGACCTTGTCCGGGGAGATTTGTTTTGGATTTGGTTTGTTTATCTGTTTGGCTGTTGTAGTGAATTGCAAAAACCTGTTTTAATGATTTTCAATACAGTTTTTCTTGTTTTAATTATTGTTTCTGTGTTCCCCACAAACAGATAGAAATGCTATTTGGCGGAAAGTAAAAAGTGACTAATCTGATTCATTGCAATGAGGAATTGATTTTTTAATGAACTAAATAAAAAAGATGAAAACAACAGATTCACCATATCACATATTGCCTGTCGTTTAGATGCAGATATGGTCCCAGATACAGATTATAAAGCCTACATGTCTATATCCTTGGTAACAGCCTCCTAATAAAAACGACGCCATCGGTTGTTTTAGCAAATACCCAAAAATGATATTTGTTTCATTCAACTGACAGACATTTCTGGCAGCCATAGTAATTATTATTTTTGTCTGTTGAATGCCAAGATACATTAGTTTGATTTTGCTACAGAACTGCACAATTCACAGACAGAGGTGGCTGGATCAACAAAATGTCTTCAACATGAGAGGCCGCTATTTATTACGTACAGTCAAGATTGGTTTCTTTTAACCACGACAGCAGCCTCTCCCTGATCATAACCACATGTCTATTGTTGTAACCATGGCAACAAAAGTATCTTAACATTAGCAAATGAATAGGTTTGACCCAAACCACAATGATCCACAATGTTAGCTTTAGCCAAATAGCTATTTTAACCCAAACCACACATTTGCCTATATGTAACTAAACCAAAACCATAGTGGACACTGTGTTGTTTAGTGTCATCCTGACTGGTGCATCAGATCAGAAAATACTTCTATGTGTCACCCTAAAAAGTATGGACTGGTGATGCATTTTGTGGTTTGATCTGGAGGATTTGTTGATGTGCACCATAATGTGCCATGCACCACACTATCACACATGCACATGCATGTTAGCAAAGCGCTATGTTAAGTTTTAACTCAAAGTGCAGCTGGGTTCGCAGGAATTCAGTAATTAGTTTTCAAATGGAAGTTTTGACCTTTTGGTAGCACTGGATAAAATGTCACTAAATCATTAAACAACATATTATAAATCCTATATGCAGCAAAACCCTTCATTTATGCATACAAATATGAAGTATATTAAAACTCAAAAATGGATAAATGTGTCTGATAGGAAGAATAAATTCTAATGTAATTGCTACTGTAATGATGCAGCATGTTGAAAATATTTATTTGAATCTTCACAATGGTTTTCAGAATGAGTAACTACATAGCAAGAGTTGTGTGATTGAGGACTGTGTTTTTTTTTCCAAGGCCCTGCTTGGATCTTGCATTCTCTCCTTAAGGCACTCGCATTTACTTAACCTCTTTGGTGTGGCAGGACTGTAAAGCCCCAGATCTCATTTCTTTTGTTACGTTTTAATTAGTGCATTCAACCTAGAGGAACTGAAGAGAACTGGAACAAAAGCAGGATTGGATGTGATCAAATGTGAATCAATGAGCACTTCCATTCAAAAGAATTAAGGACACTAGCAATAGTTTATTACAGAGTTGAACTGTCTTATCAAACAACAAGAGACAACATTAACATTAGAATAAAATTAACCAAAGAAGAAGTAACAAGTATCAGTTATTTTAACTACAGAGTTTTAGCCACCACATAAAACATCTCACTGTTCTGTGTTTGTGTGTGTTGGGAAAACTCTAGGATGGCCCATGGGATCACTTAAGATGGTGTATGAGCACAAGGTGTATTGTGTGTCGACAGCAGGCAAAGAAATGACCTTACCTTTCCTTAAAAAGCATCCTTGAAGTAAAATAACTGTGATACTCTGGGGCTCAGGAGAAATCTCCCCATCCCCAGAAGAGACGTTTGAACAGGCAGAACTGCTTTGGGAAGAGGAACGTTGGAGGGCCTGAGGGCTGATGACTCACTTTGAGGCAGATCTGAGAATACCGTTATGGCTGCAGGGGCTGGAGAATTCTCAACCTCACGGTCTCAAACCTGAAGAGCTGCGGGAAGGAGGCTCCTACTCATTTCCTCACTAATATTAAATGACACAGAATGAATCATTTTATTATAATTCACATTTATTCAGGAGACAAGTTTTTGAATTATTCTTGGCACACTCTAACACCAAGCATGATGCAGAGATGAAAGCTCAGAAATCACAGTTTTCAACCTGCAATGAGGTACTATTTTTTTTTAGGCAAAAAGAACAGGGCCATTGACAATATGCAGGGAATAACAGTCTCTAGACTGATAGTAGATAGTGAAGTTAAAATTCTGTCTTAAGTTCAAAATGCCATATAGCAGAAAATGAAAGTGTTACCATTGGGTCTTATCTTTCAGTGTATTAGAAATTACTTTTTTATCTTAAGAACACTGTAGAAACCGATGAACTTAATGCAGTGCATAAGGTCTCCTCTAAGCAGAGCCAAAGATTACCTTGCTCTATTATACAGTCATTTGAAAGTGAGGGAAAGGTTAATGATGAAATGGGGGCCGCTGTATGTGGCCAAAGGTGCCACACAGGCAGACAGGGGACTACTCACAAATGTTTTACAGAAATGACTTGACACTTAGGGGACTGTTTGAATGATGAGTTAATTAAATGTATTATATTTTTTAAATATTGCACACCATTTTCATTCATGGAAGTATGTACTAAATTATTTCTGCTTGCTGATTTTTATCTTGCTAGTTACACATTTGTCTTCTTCAAATATCCTGCTGTTTTCATTTTTGTCTACTTTGGTCTACAGTATATGCTTCTTTAATGAGGAATTTAAACAAATCAAACTATTTCCAAGTTCATCTCCGATCATCTCATCATTCACTTTGTTAAAGACAAACGCCCTGATTTGCTGTGATCCCAGACAGTGAGTGCTAAATTGCATGCTCAGTCTAGGAATTTTATTCATTTTTATTGGGGCGAGGGTGTTTTGCAGATGATCTACTAAGAATTATTATTATTATTTAAAAATATGTGATTGGCAACTGGTGCAAAGAGGCGGCCATACTTAAATTAGGGGTTTGCATGTTTCACTGGTAATGTGAAATGGAGAGTTTGGAGAAGGACCAGCATAAAGGAAATTCAGTCCAGAGGAATAAAAGCTGTTAGTGGAAGAAGCTAATAATCATTTTGATGAGCTACAGCAATGACATCTTAGTATTAAAAGAAGAAATGATAAATGGAAAGATGACTCCTATATCTATTGGGAAAACAGCAACTGCATAAAAGCCACATTTGGCCTCATTCAGTGGATCCTGAGTGCATGTATACTTTATATAATGGCCCATTCTCCATAACAAGAATTTAGTTCGGGACAACAGACATGAAAACCTACACTTGAAGGCCCCATGCAGCAGCAACAAGGAAGGAAATGCATAGATGCAAGACGTTTGGACAGGTTTTGCATTCCTCTTTCTTGTGACTGGCTCCAAATCAGCCCATGTATATATATATATGTACTGTATGTGTTACATATGTTTCTATAATATACAAAGAAAATGAAAGGCACATTAATAATGCAAATGAGTTGAAATCAAGAACAACAATACCAACAGTAACAACAATAATTCCAAGGGTCTGGGGTTGCTAAGGCAACTTGGTACAGAAACAAAGGTAGAAAAGACATCTGTGTGTTTGAGTAGGATACAGCTCACATGGAAAATGTTACAAAGCAAACAATAAACCTTTTTTGAAAAGTTTCTTTATGTTGAAAACTGGCAGAGTATTGAAACACCCAAGAAATGAGACCAGCCGAATGTCACGCACGGAATTGATTCAACACAACAGCAACTGAATGAATGGCAAAAAGGTCTGTACTTCAGTGAGTGTATTTGAAGCAGGGAGCAGGACAAGTTAATTTAGTGATGCCAACATGGCCTTTAATGTTACACAAACATATAATGCTGAGCTCTACAAAATGCCAACAACAGAGCCACTGTGTCGTGTTCTAAATCTGGTTCACTACATCCAGTTTGTTTTGTGCTAAGACGTGGCTAAAACACAGGCCACATATAAATGTCTCCCTTCATGTGGGCTACAGTGAGCACAAGCTGCCCCTGTCAGGATTTTGTATTTCACTATTTTCAATTGTAGCATCACAGCTTGTGTTAAAATGGAAAATAGGTGATTAAATTAGGTAATGATTAATTGTCAGTTAGTAATGTTTTAAAAACATTTTAAAACATACTTTGATCACACAATAAAAACTAAAACCTTGACAACTGAGTAAACTCCATTTACTAATGAAGACCTTGAGATGTGGCTGAAAGTATGTGTTGATATTTTTTTCAAACCAATATTTATGTGGGTGTGAATGGTTCAAATTTAAAAAGAAATGTTTACAAAATGCTGTACAGAAAACAGTATTGTATTGTGAAAATAGTTTGAAGCAGCTTTAATTATTATTCTTATTAGTTTTCTAGGAACAAAGTTTCAAATCAGATCAGCTAGGCAACCATGACAACATGATAAAACATGACAAACATGAAAAAAAACAAAAAACTTTTGCTTCATTGCAAGTCTTCACAAGTCACGTATTTTGTATTCACATCTTATTATTAAATCCACACACACCTCACTCTGCTGTGCATCGTGGATTATTCCTTACTCACACATCTGTATACCACTTAGGAATAACTATATTACATTAAACAGTCTTAGCTTGTGGCCATGCAAGTGTATTAGGTGAATAAATTCCCCCAGTGGACTGGACATTATTATGTGCAGGCATGTATTCAAGATACAGTTTGCTTCAGCAAATGTCTCATACTCAGCAGTAATTTGAATTAAAATGACCAACAGGGATTAGAGAATAGCATGAGCCAAGTTGAATGATTTTTGTTTCTGACACTAATGAGAACAAGCCATGTGCCATGTTTTGATTAACATATGACTTAATGCAGTGACACAGAGATCATGACACAGTTGTGCTTTCATGAGAAATGTGTGGTGCATTTCGACAGTTTCTTGTTAAAAATGAGCAGAACTGATTAGGGATGTTTCTTGTTCTATGGTCTCTCTTGAAAC
Organism: Ctenopoma kingsleyae; assembly: GCA_032353495.1. Taxonomy (NCBI): domain Eukaryota; kingdom Metazoa; phylum Chordata; class Actinopteri; order Anabantiformes; family Anabantidae; genus Ctenopoma; species Ctenopoma kingsleyae. The sequence continues at coordinate 14,471,207 of JAUBNQ010000023.1, forward strand.
AAAAAAAGGATCTCAGTCTTAACAAAACCTGATAAAATAAAATTGATGTTAAATAGTATGTTGGTTTATTGCACAGCAATACTACTATTTCTGTATTTTCTCTCAGTATATGTGTACCACCACAGATAATGTAAGATAAAATGCTAACTCACACTGCCTTTGCTAGTTTTTTATAATAAATCTCTTATCTTGTAAGTATATTGCAGATAATTGAATTATAACAGCGACTTATCTTCAGTCCTCATTTGTTCTTATTCTTATTCTCATAATAGATCTGAGTGTTGAGGATTAGTCATATTTTGGAGAATTGACCAATGTTGTCAACATGGCAACGCATGATGGACAGCAGAGAAATGGGTTATGCTGTTTTGAGACTTGAGAGTTGTTGTTGTTTTTTTTTATTGGAGTCAATAAAGGAATTCAAACTGATGCAGTTTAACTACAATGTCATATTTTGCATGAAATAATGGTTAAAAATGTTGCCACTACCCAAGATGTGTTTTCACTAAGATAACAGTGTAATTAAAACTGCACATATTCATCAGTCAGGGTCATTGACACCTGTCACACACACAGAGGAGCCCTGTGCACAAAAAAGTGACTCAAGGTTAAGGCTCTCTTATGATACGTGGTTATTTAAATGATTTATAAATGATCTGACATCACTATGTACTGTACAGAACACATTGATCAAGACTACAATATAAACAATGAAAAGAAATCAACCCATAAACCCAGTTCCTTGCAAAGCAAATATGTTTGTTTATGTTTATATGAAGTGCCTCCACCAGTAGGAACTTTTCAGCATTGTCACACTGCCAAACCCATCTCCAGGATTATAAAGTCAAACACACAAAAAAGCATTTATAAGGGATGAAACCCATGAGAACAGCTCTATTGAGAAAGATGTTTGAACAAAATGAGAAATATTACAGATGTATGTAGGCTACAACAGAAATGACAGGGAAAAGGTAACACTGATCAGTTGGAAATTACAAACTGGCAGAGCAGTGTTTACTGGCAGGTACTGTAGATGTGTACTGGGCAGCCAGTAATGTGCAGCTGTCTGCACCGCTGAGCCATGTCAGGGTTAAACAAAACCACCACTGAGCTCTTAATGAAGGTACACCAGCTACCACAGAAAATAGCCAATTCTATCTGTCTGTCTCTTTCTCTCTCTCGCGCACACACACACACCAACACATACAAACAAATTCAGCTAAAAACACAAATTTTTGTAAAGGAAGGTCAAATGAACCAATCTTGAATCTATTCACTGCTGTCCAAAAACAAGAAAAGAATTGAGTTTGGTCTTTCCTCTACTGCTGCTCAGTTGTCTCGACTGTCCAGCTGCAGCATAGCTCTCATTAAAGGAGCACAAAGCCTCCTTACAGCTTGAAATGGACTGTGTGCTTGACTCATGCAATTAATAAAATATCACTGACATCAATGAGATGAACAGCTATTCATTTTTCGTTTTCGAAGCATGCTGCATGCGTAAACAATTCTCTCTGGACATGATGCTGAATTTTAAGGCTTCTAATTTGTTCTTGTCCTGCAAGTCAACCAGATGTCTATTTGACTTTGGTGGAGGAGGACACAGAAACAATACAAATACTGAGAAGGAGCAAGACTATTTTTAATGACCAAGGCAGGACTGAAAGAGTGTTCAATCACTGGAGCAGTGAAACTGTCATGTGTGTAGTGTACATCCTTTAAATCTACAACCTACTGTCTTTTGTCTATCTATGTCTTTGTCATTATTTTGAAGTTGTACTAAAAGTGTTATCAGTATTAAACAGACAGAAGTGCAACTGTGCCTCTTTAAATATCAAACATGCTGCATTAACATACATTTACATCTAGGAGCTGCCACAGACCTGCTGTCTTCAGTCACTGACTGCTGAGTATCTCAGCTGCTCTGTTTGCCCCCTGTACAGTTTAGTAGCTCATGATGCATACATTCAGTATTCATCACAATCTGACAGACAGGTAGACAAAAATATGTAAACTATTCATTAATAGATGTTGATTACAGAAGATGTATGTAATCCATCACAAATTAATAGCAATAGCGGGTTACTGAATGATCAGATGTAAGTATTTCTGCAAAAACAACCAGACATGGAAATCAGAGGGGAAGTTAATTAATCCTGTAAATTTTCCATTTATCTGTCTTACCATTCATCTACTTTGCCAAAACACTAATAGAACCTGGTGAGAATGAGCACTTAGCTCTGCCAACATACAAGTTTTGGTGTTGCCAGCTCCTGACAAATGGAGTGAGTTTAATTGCTGGAGCCATAAAAATCTCCAGCTAAATCCAATTTTTGGAAATCTAAATGATATGAGGCAGGATACATCATTTTCAGTTCAAGGTAAAAGACTCCCTGTGCTTCCTGCTTTGATTAGCTTCTCTTTAATGAGCTGTTCGTACAGGATTGCATAAAAGACACAACAGCTATATTTTCTATAGGTATATTATTATTTTTATATTTAAATGTTATGTACATCATGAGAGCTTTTTTGTCATCTCAGTTCAGTTTTATGTTTGCAAGAGCTTGTAAACACAATTGTAAACATTGCATAAAATGACATTACAGCCTCGCCTTGGTAAGAATTGATGGTCTTGTGCATGCACAGTAACCATGTGACTTATGCTGTATGTTTTCATCTTCCTGAATAGAAGACTATTAAACTGGGGCTTGAGCATTGGTGACTTAATGTGGCACAGTCCATTTTTCATCATTTCCTTTTTCAAGCTAAGCTACTATAACCTGCTGCAAAGCTCTCCAGTTATCTTCACAAAGATCAGAAAGGCAATGTATTTTCATCATGTGACTCATGGTCCCAGCCAACTCAAAGATCACCAGCTTAGTGTCTGTATTTCACAGACATACTCATCAATCTCTGCTACTCCAAAGCCTTGTCTCAGGGCACACTTGCGTTTAAAGATGAAACACACAGAATGACAGTTTTTAGAGGTATGACTGTGTGTGTTCTGTCCATTTATCTGCTTCCCTGCAGCCTCTAACGTGACAAACCTCTAACATTACAGACATGATTATCCAAATTCATCACTTTAAATCCCTTAATACTGAAAGCAGCCTATCTGTCTCCAGCCATGCATGTGAATTATCAGGTGTCACAGAGGTGACCTGTACTTTCAGAGCAGCATAAATGTAATTTAGAAACAGCACACTTTGACAAATTAATCAACACTTTCCCTCATGACAAAAACTTTACTGACTTTGGTTTATATGCCCCAGGGTTTATTCTACAGTTTCTTGCCCTTTATCTGTTTCTGACTCACCTTAGAGGGTTTTCTTTTGTATGGTGATACTTGATTGGATCCTAGTAGACTGTAACCCAAAAATAGCTGTAAAATGGCAGCAGATAAATTAAAAACTTTGATTTGCAAACTGAAGCTTGTGCATTGATGAATCATTTCATAGGGTGTATTACAAAATTATCATTTTAATGCAATTTAGATGACAGACACTAAAAGGTGTAGTAGGTTAGCCAGGCCAAGGAAGGTAATTAAAGCATAGATGTCAGATTGAAGCAGGTCCAAAAAGGATCACAGCTTCACTATTTCATCCAAGTTTTATTTATTCAGGGAGGTTTTACTGAGAGGCCATGTCTCTTTTGCAGTCAAGCCCTGATCAAATTCAGTTAAAGTACAGCTGCAACTACACATGTTTCAAACTGATTTAATACCTCCAGTGGAAAGACTCAACAGCAACCTTCAAGCTACAAGCTCGGCTCTCTAACCTTTAGGCCACCACCGCCTCCATCTAGCTACAGGGGACACAATAGCTATCATCTGTTCAAGTATCCCAGTAAAAAATTTTATGTGACAGTGAGTCAGCATGCACAATACTAGGACCCTGAAACTTAAACAGTAAAATATAATTCGGTCACAAGTGTATGAAAGACGGACATTTAATGCTGAAATAAGACTCTTTACACACATCTGACAATTTAACTTCAACCTTCGCCCACAAGAAGGTCAGCACAAAATGGTAGCAGCTTTA
>JAUBNQ010000023.1:14482295-14521605 GCA_032353495.1 Ctenopoma kingsleyae
CTGTAAAGTGCCTTGAGATGACTTATGTTGTGAATTGGCGCTATACAAATAAAATTGAATTGAATTGAATTGAATTACAGCAAATTCCATTAATTTAATTAAACTAACCATTTTATAGCTAAACAAACTGCTGCAAAATTTATTTTTATCTTGCCAGCCATAGTAAATTCTACAAGGTTATATGTCAATAGTATTACTTTGTTATAATATCTACAGCTTACATGATATACCAAATATAGTATTATGTGTAAATGTCAGTTGACAACTCCACATATTTTGTGGATTGTAAAGCCTACTTCAGTGACCTTTGGTTGATATTTATTTGTTAATTCACTGAAAGTAGAATGTTATTCAGTATAGTACTCAAATGCATTCAAAGCTGTAAAGACAAAGATGTTAAAATTTAGGGTGTGTTTGTTGTACTCAAAACCCCTAACGTGTGAATTCAGTTTATTACAGGCACAGGCTGTAGTATACAGTACAGGTGCTGCTATTAACTGTGGATGTATTAACTGTAGTCAGTGCAACCATATAGAAAACCAAACTAAGGAAACTCTCTGAAGTTGAAACCATTTCTTACTATAAAGTCACTGATTGATATGATTACTTTATTAATCTGGGGAAATGTAGTTTCCTTCCATTGGAATGTGTCATGACATCCTATGTCACATCACTAAATAAAATAAAAACACCTTTAAGAGCTTATCTTAAAAACTATGAAGCTTGTGGATTTCTCTGGTTAGGACTTTTTGGTGACACTTCTGATGCTGGTGATAATATATAGTCTGTTCTATTGTCTGTTATTCACAGAGTAACTGATACTGAGCACCTGAAAAGACGACTTCACTTATCAACAGTGCACAAAGAGTTGTCTGCCACTCTTTTGCATGCAAAGATACCTTTTGTGGGATTAAAGCGCAATATTGTGAGTATCTAACTGAACCATGACATATTCTTTAAGATTTTTTTTACTTTCTAATCACAACCATGTTTTTAACAATGATGTTCACATTTCATTGTTAGTCTTTAGCTGTATCTCTAACTGATCTGTCTAATTACAAAATCATATTGTTTCAGTGGTCTACTTTGTACATCGACCTTGTATCATTCACTGCTGAACTGTTCAAAGGATTTTTGACACTGGATAGTATCACTTTGTTTGCTACTTGTAAAGTTCGCAGAATCTTCACCATGAAAACTGAGCCTACAGGAATGGCAGCAGCTAATGGTAATGCTCTTAATCATATCTAACTGATTCATGTCTAAATCATCTTATCTTAAAGTCACCTACATGTGTGGTTATCAAAGAAATGCAATAATTAAGCACCAGCCACTGAAACAAGACAGTTATGTTCAATTTAAATAGATCTGTTTGTTTTGTGTGTTTGTATAGATATATAATTATGCGCATGTATGTTGACAGAGAGAGAAGCAGACTTTTGCTTGTCGTAGTTGGCAGGGAGCTCAGTGTGTTTTTGTTTGACTGTGATATAGCTCATCAGTGCCAACAGCTGCACCCAGTGCCGGCTACTCACTACCTGCGAGTAAAGACTACTTGTCATTTTCTATTTGCCAGTTGAATGAAGTGTTAACTTTGTTATGTGATGTGATGTCACGAGAATTTGCTTTTGTTTTATTCTGTGATTCTGACTGACATTGTTCTCATTTAAATCTAGATATGTTTCTCAGTGGAGCTGGCCTCATGGACTTGATTCCTCGAAGCTGCCAGTTCCCACCAGATGTAAACCATATAACTCTGATTTTGAACGTGGAGAATTTGCAGAAGGCAGATATGAGGACTGGCCTTGTGAACTCTGACTGTGGTAGGTAAGAGTGATTGTTATACTTGAAGTGATAAATAACAATGGAAAACAACAGGTGTAATGTATTTCAGGTTATTTCACACTATGTAATAAAGCAAACAACTTGAATTATAAGGCCCAATGTGGATTCCTGTTCACTGATGCTTCTTTGGTGCTGTTTTTCATGGTCTAAACTAAGTCCCTTATTTCTGGTTATACTGTATATACAGATCACATTTTTTCTTGCATTGCAGTAATTGTTTACAGAAGGAACCTTTCAGTTTTTAACTGACAAATCTCCCTTTCGCAAACAGAGGTCTGTAAAGAAATGATTTTCCATGCTTGGTGTGTAAAATGTTCACAGAGCCCTGACCTCAACTCCAACTAAGACATTTAGGATGAACTGGAATTCAGTCAGGCCTTAACATCCAATACCAGTGGTCAGATAACTAATGCTCTTGTGGCTGAATTGGAGTAAATGCCTCCAGCAAGGTTCCGAAATCTCATGGAAAGCCTTCCCAGAAGAGTAGAGGCTGTTATAGCAGCATTTTAAAACCCAGGTTTTGGAATACAATGCTTAACAAACAGATGTAAGTGTAATATTCAGGTATTGGTTTGCTCTGTTAAGATTTTCGCCTACGTTTGATAATTTAGTATATGTCTTTTCAGATAAATCACAGCAGTTTCATAGATTTTGTTGAGAGTAATTTATGACACGAATGCTCAAGGTGTGAATTTACACATTTATATAACAATTATCAGCCACAATCTATCCAACAAAACAGGTTATATACGTAGAACAATCAGTGTTTAGATATGCTTGCACGTACAGAAATTGTTTACTACAAAGATGCTGTGATGATAATCGATTTGTTTTTCTCGTATGAAATTCCTGTGGTCTTCATTTTTATGGTCATTTGCACCTCACCTGTACTCAGAGAGCTGCAATTATCTCCTCATATAAAAAGACATGCACCAGTAATCCAGTCCCGCTGCCTCTGTGGCCTTTTTTATCAGGGCTTATTTATTTGTTCTGACAGCTGTCTAAGTCATGTTGAGTCAACTGGCAATGCCCATAGAAGAGAGCAGTAACCACGCGCAAGAAATAGCTTTTCATAATTAGCATCTGCATTACTATCATAACATTCCTAATGATGAAAACGATTGCTATTAAAGTAGGCATCCAATTTAACTGTGACAGAGTTTGTTGGTGATTATTGTTGCTTCAGCACCCGATCTGTCAGAAACTGTTAAAAGTAAGCTGCAGTGTTTTTGTCATGAAACAACAAACAAACCCTGACTAACATACACCAAGGACATACTCTTATTCACAAGGTCAATGAATTTTCACAGATCAGAATCACTACTCAAAACATTTCTTATTGTGTCATTCTATACGAGCTTCTGCAGATTTAGAGCACACAGACATTTAGTGACTCCTAAATCTGGGTCATTTTCAAATGTTCAATTCAATGTTGAATTCACTGCATCAAAGGAGTGTGACTTGTTTTTTCTTCACTTTAAGTACATATATCTCAGCTCTGTCTATGTCATGTGGCCGATCCTGTGTGTTTTGTGCACTGGAAGTTTCTGCTCTCTACTCTGATGAGGACTAAAAGTGTGTTTTGCTGTTAGCATCAGCAGAGGTTGTCCTAATGAGCCCTGGCACAGATACAGCAGGGTCAGGTCATCATTGTATCATGACTTCCACAGCAGCCCATTATTTTTGCATGATGATATGGAACAGATTGATAAATTAAAGAAAAATATCAATTCAATCAGCTAAGGAGTAGGGTGTAGTTTGTGTTTGGTCATCCATTTTATTTGCGTGTAAACTGAATGTTGTGATCAATAGACTTTAATTCAAAACTGCTTATAAAATTGTGTGTAAAATGTCATTAATACTGACCTGTCAAAAACAGTTGTGTTGTGATGATGTGTGCAGTGCAGCTGTAGCTGGACTGAAGATAAACAAGTTTAGTCTCTGATTGCTTATGTTTTCTATATGGTGTAGGCATCTCAGAAACACTCCAGTACATAATGTATAAAAAAGTCCTTCAATTCACAAAGTTTTCAATTCACAGTAAAAGAAAGTGACTTTGCAAGAACTTTGTGGCTGGTGTGAAGGCAGTTTCTCACTGAGCTTAAAATGCTTGCCTGAGCCCTTCACACAGAACTGGCTTCAACATGTATTTTTCATCTGTATGAACTATGCTACTTTTGCATGTGTGAAGCATAAACTTTGGAATCTGCAGCAGTTTCTTGACCATTAGTATGACTAACTATAGTTAAGGAAATATATTCAGAAAGGGATTAAAGGAGAGTCTTACTGCCACAACAAAGATCATTACTGATCACTAAATAATAGGAATTTCTTTGCAGTTCCTGATCAGTCTGGCACTGCCAGATCAAGCAGTTATCGACCAACAAGGCACCAGGGCGTTTCACACACAGCCTCAGGCTCCAGGGCTTCAGGACCACTTCTTCAAACTGGAAGAAAAAGCAGTGCAACCTTAGATAGAATGGATAGTGCACTCTTTATCTCAAATATGGTAATTGCATGAATCCCATAATATCGTATGACCCTCTGAATGATCTGGACTATTACGTTATAAATTACTGTAAGTGCAAAATAGAATATTTTGTCTTTGAACTTTCTTCTTTATCTTTTTCTCCTTTTCTTGTGCCCTGCAGGGATCCACATCTATTAGAATGAAGCAAAAGGTTTCTGCAGAAAGTCAGACCATGGCCAACCTCAGTGACAATTTATCACATGGAGAACCATCGGACACTCATCATGAGGGTAAATTTGACAGAGGGTACACAGTGTTGTTCTGTCTAATTTGCATACTGTCTACATCCAAAAGGTGGTATTCATCAACCTATTGATCACCTAATCACTTCCTTAGTTTGTTTCTTTGTATACTAACTAATTTATTAAAACTAAAACTTGAGTTTATTTTCCACGTACTGGGGAATTTTAAATTATCTGGTATTAGACTGTACAGCAAAATTAAACCAAGTGCTTTATTAACAGCCTATTTTTGCACTGCACATATCTGGGTCCATATCGTTATTTCGGTGGTGTGGGTTGCCATGCCAACTGTCTTCTGGTTATTTGTCCAAATATGGGAGCTGCTACTCATGCTCGACCCCAGTGAAAAGCAGCTAACATGGAAGTATCTAATGGGAGAAGAAAGAAAGTCATAGGAAAAGGTGGTTTACTTAATCTTAGTAAACAGTAATAACTTCACAGTAGATAAGAAATCAGTAAAGACAAACAAATCCAAAAAAGAGCTGGCAATAGATGGGAGGCACATAAGACAGTTTGTCCAAGAGAGTAAGAGAGAGTTTGGAGTCAAATATATATACTAAGTGACTATCATGAGTCATTAGAAATCTTCTGCACACAGACAGTTTTTCTTTTAAGTACTGTGCATTGGTAAAAGCATTACATATAAATTAAAAAATTAATAAATAAATTTAAAAAAAACAAATACAAATCCAGCTCCTACAGAATGTGTTAACAGCTTTTACAGTTTGTAATACACCAACCTATGAGCATGAGTGAATGCAAAAAATTACTGAATTCAATGTATTAAGATGTATTCTTTCAACACTAAATGAATGAAAGAAGCTCTGACATGCCTTCATTAATAAGGATTTTCACAGTGCATAAAAAGTTCACAGATATGCTTCTGGCAAGTTTTAATAACATTACTGCTTAACTGTTTTGTGTTATAAATCTTTTATAATATTTAAAGCTCTGTATGTAGGAACATCTGGCAGTTTACAACCTCATCCCCCAAAAGACAGTGTGTTTGACAAGCAGGGATTAAAGAAGCTACGGGTCCTCAGTGCTGGAAAAGAAAGGCTAGCATCATCAGGTAATCTGTGTGCATTCATTGCATGTTATTTTCTGTATGTATGCCTGGATCTAGTGTTAAGCATGCAAAATGTATCATGCTGTATGTTAACATGTTTAATTTTGGTTAGCTGCCCATTCAGATGTGGCACCTGGTGGCCACAAAACCTAGTACAACGAGTGAGTTGTACAATTCCTCATCCAGTAGGAAAGAAAGCAGAGAGCAACCTCTGGCCCTAATAGGAAAGACAGCACACCTAGCAGTAGGTTTTAAAACAGCAGGTTGCAGCAGCACGAAGATATGTACATTTTCACTTTCACACGTTTAGGGAGAGAAACACAAGGCAAAAGGTAATAATATGGACATTGAGCGATATTGATATCCGCTTTGCATCTTCCAGTTCTATCAAGTAGCTCCTTTATGTTTGAGAAAAATAACCCAGTTCTAGTCTTAATTTATATATTGGATCACTTCAAATTATTGCATGAATAATTCTGATTCACTCTGTGCTATATACAACATCGTTTTTGTTCTTCCTTTTAAATTTTGCATAAGCCATGTCAAGGGCAAAATTTTTATCGTTGTACTCCCTACGCCAACCCACAAACGTAAACATTTTCACCGCTGCTACTACACTCATGCTTACAAACACACAACTAACCCGCATTGTGTTCAAGCACTCCTGGAACTCATTTATGAATACTTCTCCTCAGCAGTAAGTTCCTCTGCTATTTCCCTGCCCACAGACAGAAAGTAGTTTGTTCATTAATGTAATGTGGCACATTAAATAAAAGTCAGAGGGACATGTCCTGGGCTCAGGGTTTGCCACACAGTGGGCAATTAGAGAAAGTGATTATACTACTGAGAGGTTCAAATGTGCTCATTCATTCAGTTAGAGGTGCCTCTTTCTTTGATCTAAGACCTGTCACGAAGTGTAAGGATGTAGTGTAGTTGAAAAACCTTTTACCCCTTTTGTATGTATATTCAGGAACATAGTGTCAAATATTATAACACTGCTGTAAGATTGGTTTGGACAGAGCTGTCATTTCCTCATTCACAGTTTAGCAGGATATTGGGAGTTCTCACTACTGATTATGTTGTGTATATTGTTATATTCTCATTAAGAAAAGCAGAGCTCTGTACAGCACAGCTATTAACAGAATCCACAAATTTTCACTTTTGACAAGCATCAGAATTTATTTCAGTTTTGCATATTTTTCACATTCATGTGCTTATAGTGAAATAAATTTAGAGAAACACACCCACATGAATGAAACGGTAAAAACATTTAGTGCTCATTGTAATTACACTTAAATTTTGGCATCAGTCTTTGTAGCTTAGTTCTTCATGTTTATTTTGAGATTTATTTATGTATTAATATTAAAATTGTCTTGGTCTTGTTTTGTGTTCATCTTTTATGTCAGATAAGTGTAGTTTCAGCCCTGGAAAAGAATATTTCAGAGCCGCTCCCACATCATCAGAATCTCTCTCCTGCTCGATCCGGCGAGATTTGTCTTCTGACCTGCAGGTCTGGAGCAGCTGGGAGAGTAATGAGGGGCCTGAGCCCCAGCTCATTCTGCAAGAGGAAGTGTTCACTTTCTTATCCCAGCCACACTCACCCAAACGGGGGCAAGGCCATGGTGACCAGGAGAAGATGGAGAAGGGAGGTGACCAGGTTCAGAACAAAAGCAGGAGGCGGCATGAGGCCCAGCCTGAAGATGATTTTATTGGGAGTGAAAGCGATGAGGTGAGTTTTCTCTGGTGGGGAGACACAAGCACAGTGTAATTTAACTGCACACACATTTGAAGTGCACCTTCCTTTGTTCTGATACTAATAACCATCTTCCTTGAGTAAGCAAAGTAGTTTAGTGATAGTTGTATTACATCACATACACTGCTAGTTTGATAAACATTAAAAAAACATAATATGCCCATTTTGGGATCTATCGTAATGTTTCTGATCTAATGTAATCAGACTGAAGATTCAGTGCATTGAAAATACCCACAGTTTGATTTAATTCAGTTTTATCTGATTAAATTTGAAATTTAAATTGTAATTAATTAATCAGGTATCAGTCTCAAAGTGCACTCTACAGATTTTATTTTGTAGTGTTATGTTTCACATTTGACAGTTTGCATATTACTTAAATGTGAACGTTCAGTTTGGTTATTTATCACCAGATATTTTAATTAATGCTTTTGAGACAGTGTAATAAAGAATTGCATTTTTGCTTTATGTTGAACAGGGAAATTAAACTGTTAAAATAGGATTACAATTTTTTTGTCTGGCTGATTGTTGAAGTGATGTATCCTTTGAAATTCCCCCTAAAACACAAAACCTAAGGAAAAAAAACAGTAGGAGCATACCTTGCAATTACAGTATTAATTTTGATATTTTTTAGTGTATTTTGTATCTGACCGATAACTTTCTGTAACTGCATTCCTGTATGATATGGATAACAGTGCAGACAATGTGTGACTATGTGAGTATAGTGTATTTCTACATTATTTATAATGGAAAAAAAGCAAGAAACATTTTTCTGTATCAGTAACACAGGGCTTCTCTTAACACTCATCGTTGTCCATTGACATTAGGCCTCACCCACTAACCACTCATGCGAACAAATTTGTTCTTATCTGACGTGTACTGTGTTGTTTTAAGAGAATTTGTGACATTCACCAGTTTTTTCATACAATAGCAATTGAAGACTGGTCTAGACCTGGCGTACATGTCAAAGTTTCACTGTGAAGAGAAAACACATGTTTGACTTAACAATTGAATTAATCTAGAGTTGAAATATGATACAGAAATAAATTAATTAAAATGAGAAAAACCCAATGTTAAATTACTATTGTGATCACCTGGAAGTTTACTTAGCTGAAGTTGATTTCAGATTTGAGTGATTTTATTGGCATATTGCATCTCAGTAGCTTCAGTACTAAAGTGAAGTACTGAAAACTATCCTTTTACTGCCTCTGGGCCTTTAAGCAGGTCTCTGCCCTGGTCTCATCCCCTGTTATAAAACATATTCGCCATGGAGCACTTTACTTTAGAAAGATGTTTTTTATCATCTAATTTCATTCAGCCTGAACCAGTAGTAGTAGCAGTTGTTTTAGTTCATTTAATATGATTACTAAATCTGTTAAATTCATACTGTTTTACTGTAGTTTTCTGATTTCTGGTAGCAGAGTTGAAGCTCCACAGATATTTTTTATTTTACTCTTGAATGACATTTCTGTGAATGAAACCTCCCTACAAATGAAGCCAAACAGAACCCGTGGTGATTTCAGGGACATTACCTATGCTATTGATCAAAGCTCTTGGGCATGCAGCTCCACGTGAACAGGAGGTATTCGTCAGTCTGACGCATGAACTTTTTGACAAATTTGTTCAGTTAATTGAGTTTGGTGAATCCGATATGTAACATATGTGGCTCACTAAGAAAAGTAGGAACAATTACGTACACAAACATGTTCTTGTGTCTGTGCACAAGACCCATGTATCCATGTGCAGATGTGCATGTGTAATTTATTTTTATTGTGACCTTTGTAAGCTGCAGGTATGGTCTTCATCTTCTGCAAAACTACATCTAGAATTGACATTTTTCTTTAGATTTTATATTTCCTGTTGGTTTGGGCAATGTTTATATATTGTATACTGTATATATTCACCTCTCTTTAAAGTGCACAATCTTTTCATTTCTATGACTGTTTATAAGCCATAAATAGGTTTTCATTACTTTATTATCAACTACAGTTAGAAAATTCAAGCAAGAAAGACAGAATAAAAAGCCTATCAAAACACAGTTACAACAAAACACAGTTACAACAAATACCCACAACAGAAAGTAATAAAAAGTATTTCCTGGGCTCCCTCATCGAAAGCCTACTGTAGATGTGTAGCAACCACTGACATGCCTGTTGCCACTGATATAAGTGACTATTGCTATAGTCACGTAGCTTATATTTAATTTCTCCCTCCACCTTTACTTGAAAAAAAAAAACAGTACCAGTGCTGCCTTTTAGTTACAGCCTGCTGGCATTCTGGTAAATTAACTGACAGCAATGTATTAAAGGAAATGCACAAAAATAATTGACAAAATTTCACAATGAAATAACACTGAAAGTGTGTCTGAGGGCGGTGATTAAGGGAGCGCTTCTTCAAATTAGCACATTAAAATCAGCTGCCATCACTCCATATGAACTAGGGTTAGAGTGTGATGTGAGAAACATGCAATTTCTTTCTGTGAGAGCGCAGATCCAGCACAGTGCACTGTTTTTTGACACTACCAGCAGAAAGAAGGGCATTTTTTATGTTTGGCTTCCCTCCTACAACTTTTCTGTGAGATGGTCATTTTGAAAATGACTATTCTTGAGACAGGAAATAAGCAAGCCGCACTTGTTTGTAATATCCAAAGACAACACTGTTTTTCTAAAAAGATACAAGATCATACACTCATATACTAGATAACCACAACCACTGTGTTTCACCATACTCCAGCGGGATTGTTTTTCTGCAATAGATAGTCGTGATGCTGGTGGAGGAAGGCTGTGTGTGGTGGAGCACAAAACTGCAAATTGCATATTGCCTCAGATATGCTCACATATTGTAGGATGTGTATTGTAAGATCTTCATATGGGGTAAAAGTTAAAGACATTGGCTGAAAAAGTTCATTGAAAGTCATTCGGGGTGTTGGTGGATGATCATTCTTATGGCAATGATTATGACATTATGGTTATTTGCTAATACAGTCAGCAGTGCCTGTTTGGCAGTAGTACCTGACATTACTAAGCAACATGACTAGATCGGACGTGCTGGAGATGAAATATAGGACCAACGTGGATTTTGTTGAAGATATTTTAATGCCTTGTAATAAGGAAAACTGTGCATTCACAATTCTAAAAGCATTTGTTTCCTCAATTTTAGAGATCTTTGGTTAAAACAAGTCATACATACAGACACATAGAATGACAAATATTCATTTTCTAAATTAGATGAAACCCTGTCATGTCAAGTTACCCTTTAAAGATCAGCAAGTGTGGTGGTTCATCAGGTTTGCAATCTGCTATTTTGTTTTGTCACTGCCAGCTTTGATTGGACATATTTATGTATAAACTACATCACATGCAATACAGGTTGTTAACTTGTGACCTAAGCCTATTCTGCCACCCTGGCTACCAGACTGGGGTAATTGCCATCTGACACAGGTTGGCCTGATTTAGATTTTCATACGTTTATGGTGTGTTGCTCATTTCTCAACTTGGAGCAATATCATCTTTCAAGGTCTTGCATCAGGTTTATGCAATTCTTTTGAGCTAACGTTTGTTCTTAAACATAGAGAAATATTAAACCAAAACAAAGCACCGAAGCGCTGGACTTTCATTGTATGACCTATTTTAAATGCATGAGATACAATGGACCAAAATGCGCTGTATTTTCATGAAACTGTTTTTTTTTTTTTTTAAATCCAATAGTAACTGTGCAGAACACTGAATCATTCCACTCATACAATGATATATACTTGACAAACAACATGTACAATATGCAAGCAGGCACATAAACTTAAATACATAGACACTGCAAACCCATATGCTCACAGCCACATCAATGTGAGGCCTTTCAATAATACATGTAGCCTGTTGTTTATTCACTTGCACTTATAAAAATGATAAAACATAGAAGAAAAGAGAAAAAAATAACATATGTAGCAGGTGAGATAAAAACCTCCAGGGGTTTATGATAACCATTCACCCCAAAACAAGTTCAGATAGAAAACACCAGAAAGGAAGAAAAAGGAGAGAAAGAAGATAGAAAAAAGAAATAGGAGAAGATTCAAGAACAATAATGTCTATATTATAAATATATGTTTTTAATACTGACAAGATTGGTGTAAAAATTCTACATCTGTGTATTTCATGAAGCACTGGTAAAAATCTGGAAAGCAGAACAAACAGCTTATTACAGAATGGTGCGTTTTGAATTTGAAGTACTGAGTGGTAATTCAGTGGAAAGCAGGTTTTGTCACTCACAAAATAAATTTAATGTAATTAGATTATGTAAGTAATTGGCAGGGTAAGATGAGTAACCAAAATATTAAAATAATACTAGATTACAATTCTGTGCTTTGAATATGACACGCTCACCTCCTACAGATTTGAATAGCAGCTGTGAAAATGTTGTAGTTTTCTCCTCGGTGGATGGTGGCAGCTGCAGTCAGCTTTGACTCACAACAGTTACAATGGATTTCAAGTGCGACCCAGTTTCAGAGGGAAAGAAAATGTATCAAAATATTGATAGAAACCTTCTATTACCTTCTGTGCATGTTAGCAGGTACACAGCTTACTCAGTTTCTTGGTAGCTGTTCTTTATACTTACTTACATCGTTTTGACAATGGTCCTTTGGTTTGCATGTGTTTGTAAACTGAGTGACAGAAGTGTTTTTGCTGCAGGAATTTAAAATATATTCATGTATGCTTTTTTACCTTTGTGAAATGGGAATCTATCATCACTGTTGTGAATTTAACTGCTGCCATCAGTAAAGGAGTAATTCAAATTAGTTTAATATTCGAAACTTTGCAGGGGTTTATTCCTTTAATGTTCAAAATAACTAAGGACTACTGTATGTGCAATGTGTTATGTAACCTGACTGTTGGTGACAAAAGTTGTGTTAACTTTGAATCTGAAGGTGGGAAAGATTAGCCGACTAAAAGAGAATGCCATTAGCCTTTTTAAATGGGAGGTTAATTTAAAGCTAAGCCACCAGCACCTAGTCAATCACAATGACTGTTCGCCGTCTCATTATTATATTCCATTTAGCAGTCTAAAGGGCAGAATGTATTAAAGTTTTTCAGTGAACACTGAAACATAAGAAACATGGTATACTTCTCAGGTCACCATTTTGTGGTATGTTAGAATGTTTTATAATAATTTTAAATCAATCCCTAATTACTTAGTCTTTTTATTTCTTTCAGGATACGAGCCACACAACATTACAGAATCAAAAAATGAGTGCTGAATCAAACCCTACTACTCCCACAGTTCTTGATTCAGCTTTGAATGTTCAACTGGAAGACCATGGTAAAACTGACAACACTGACCAAACAACTAATGAGCTCAGTGCAGCTGCTACCAGTATGCAGTCTCCATCCAGTGAGAGAGCTGAACCACCTGGGATGGTCCCCACACGCTGCATCTCTCCCAGAGCGACACTCAGCAGACAGTGTGGCCCAAGTGGATCAGTGGTAGGAAACCAAGTTCTGGACGTGAACAACAGTGTGACACTTTCTAGGAGATTTCTGCAAGAAGTCACATTGGATGACTTCCTACATCACAAGGTGCTGTTTACAGTTTTAACAGCCATTAGCCTTCATCCAGATTTTTTTGTGACACAGACACAAAATATAAATCACTATTATTTTGATGTTTCACATTATAATCACACATTATAATCACTGATCACACAAATCAGTGTGAAAAACACTATTCCAAAAAACAAGTTTGACTATTTTAGAGCTTTTTAATATTGATATTTACATCAACACTGGTAGAAAATGCAAGCTAGCAGATTTCTTAGTTTTAGTTATTTGTGTAAAATGAAAGAAGGTACATGTAGTCCAAAAAGAGCTGCAGCTAAATATGTGGCTTTTAAACTTTGTTCAGTACATTGATTCAATTTTATGGCCCTTGAGCTGTAGCTGTCAGCAGTCCCCGTAGGCCTCCATATCTGCCAGATTTAACATCTGCAGCCTTGACCAAAGAGTTGTCAGAAGTTGCTGGAGATAATAACAAAATATAAAAGTGTGTTAATGATTTAATTGTTTTCTTCCCCCAAAACTGATTATTACAGCATGATTAAATGATTTCTTTGATTTAATCATATTTAAACATTTTTGTTAAAAGTGTTGTTATTGTTTCCCCAAATCTTATTTAGATGTGTCTACTGTAGGCTCAAAAATGTATTTACAGTTTTACAGGAGTTGCAGAGGCTTGTGACTTATACATAAAGCTCTGATGGTATTTTGTCTAGTGGTTTCTTTTTGCCCATAGTAATGTGTGATCAGTGCTGATGTGAACAGCTAAAGAAGACTACTGAAAGGTTTGTTCTACCTTGCTGAGAAGCATCAGACTATGGTGTATTGCAAACTGAGGTAGGTCCCTGCCCCAGTTAAAAACATCCAGGATCAGAGGATAGTCAACTGAAGCAATCACAAGCCCTGAAGGGAGATCTGTCACTTGGCTGTTGCTTTCTGCATTTACACAACTCTCTGCTGAGACATATCCAGCATCCTTCATCAGTGCAGCTCCTGACTGCTGATTTGTGCCAACTCCAGCAGACAACATGCAGTGAAGACTTTGACTGAAAGGTTGTCAGGGAAATATGACAAGGTGTTTGTTTCCCTCCCTACAGCCCTGGTTTATTGACTGCCATTGATTCAGCACCAGGGCAACAATAACAGGCTTTCTTGCCCTCAGACAAATCAAGTTAGCATAGTATGCTTCTCAATCAATAGCTTATCTGTTCAAAACAATAGCTCATGTTCAGCACTGCCTTGAGCTCTGTTTGGGACACCTGTCTATTGTTTTAAGCTTTGCACTTTTTGACTGCACAAACGATTATATCAAATTCGTGAATTCAGTGTGTATGTCTGGCTGCGATTAAGTGCAAGTTATAATTAAATCAGTGCCATCTGATGTATGGGTGATTGTTTTAAAGGAAGAAGAAGAAGAAGATGAAACACTGAAGCCTGTTGATTCAAGTCATTATGACTTACACCTGCTTGGCAGCCTACAGATGCATAAGGATGATGATGAGGAGCTCCAAATGCTGGCAAGCCTAAAAAGAGAGCAGGAGGAAGATGAGTGTAGAGCCTTGGGCCTCAGTGAATCTCAGATCCACCAGTGTAATGTCAGCATCAGCATGAGCAGTGATGACACCTCTACATGGACCCACATGACCATGGTCTGTACTGTCATACTGTGCTACTTTAGTTTTTTTTGTTGATGTTGATAATTAAGAAGCAACATACACATACCTTATATATGAATTGCAATTATTTGTAGGTTTTCCCTCTTCTATCTCCTGAATATTTTTTATGATCCCAGCTGATCCTTACTCTTGCTAGTTTCCAACCTATGCAAAAAATATGTGCTAATGTCCCTCTTTCTCCAGTGTTTAATTACTAATTAATTCCAAAAGATTATGGAGATAGAAACACATTAATCGCCTTGTTACAGCTTTTAAAAGTAAACTGGAATAAAATACACAATCCTTTTATTAGTGACTTAAAATGATTTAGGTCATTTGAAATTATGCCCAGAAGTCTTTTTCGAATTCAAAGATGGTATAGATTGCTCTTGGCTATTGAAGGTCATTTAGATCTATGCTTCATTAGCATAATCACACTGCACATATGAAGAAAGAACATTGCCCTGTCTGGCCCTGCTGGGTCCACTGCAGGTTCCTCAGTGAGTACAGTCATTAAAGATGCTTGTGAAATAGGTGTTACCATTTCTGTACATGCAAGTACCCATTAATACACAGAGATTCAAGTAGAAGACAATAAATAGTAGTATAACCACATGGATTATCATTTCATGGTCGCAGCTTTGAGCAATGTGGTCACCAATAAAAACATGTATCTTTATATCAGTCAGTAAGCAAGGTTTTGCAAAGGATAAGATGGAATTTAAATTTAACCTGATCAAACCCTAAACTGATGTATTTTGATTCAACAACAGTGCTTTATAATTCTATATACATATGGCAACAGCACCACCATCAGCATTTTAAGCAAATGCTTGCCAATAAATGGAGAGAAAGAGATAAAGGAAGCTGTTCTGCAAACAGAAGTATTGATATTGTAACAAAAAGAACTTTAAAAGTGGCCTATTCAATGGCGGTCAAAGATAAAAGATAGTCAAGATAGTTATGGTTTGGTGCTTGTACTCCTCCACTGAAGCTGACCAGCCATTTCATTCCCTATACACTCGCGTTGATCTTGTTACTGCATACATGACTAACATACATTAGCCCAGGTGTAACTTCCCCACCCAGGCAATTATATGCTATGTATGGCAATGAGTGATACAAAGAATAAGAGGAAACATAAACAAAAGTGAAACATCAGTGACCTCTATAATGTATGTTTTTTTTCTTCACAGTGGTTGTGCTTTGCTGACTTTATGTCAGTTTTAATATTGTATGCTGTAATCATAAAAACTATTATCATTTTACCACTTTTATTAACAAGAGAGCAGTGTAGAGGACAAAATTCAATCTTAAAATCTTTTAAAGATTGTAATAAAATCCAGATTGTACTACTGTACCTTTCAAATGACAATAGATAATTATCCGATTTAGCTTTGCATATAAAGATTATAACACAGCTGTCTGTTCAAAAATTCTGCCAGTCAGTGTTTATAAAAGAAAACTTTCACAATATACCATAAAGTCTTTCTGTTAAAAAATAGGACAACTAAGTTATGTTGACTGTAACTTTCAAAAAGACCAGTAAACACCAAAAGCATTGATGTCAGTATTATAACTTAGATTATGCAGTAGGACAATGATCCAAACACACCACAAGTTCAACTCTGAATAGCTGAAATACACTTTGTATTCACGTGGGTTATCTTTGTGTTATGTTAAAATTTGATTGAATCTGAATAATTTAAAGTGTGGAAAATATGCAAAAACATAAAAGAAATCAGGAAGGAATCAGGAAAAATGTACTGTAGGTGTGCAAGGCTGAACCCAAGATATTTCTTAAAATCAGAGAAAGAGTATTAATATTACAATATTAATATTAGATGTGTCAGGGGAGGAAATAATATTCAGTGATAATAATTATGGCATATTTTATTCATCCTCTTGGGGAACTTGTTGTTGGACAGCTGCCAGACAGTACATTTCGGTGCTACTACAGGGTTTCGGTGTCTTGTGCAAGGACATATCGACATGTAGCCTGGAAGTACTGGAAATCAAACGTCTCACCCTGGGGTTCATTGTCACCCCAGAGGAAGAATAGTAATATATCTGTGATTTACTCTTACACTGTTGGGCAATTGTACAATCAGGGAAAAACAATAGGAATACGCAGAAGAAGCAGTATGAAACCAGCTACCAGAGTTAAGCTGATCCACCAGACGTCCTCTTGAACCTGCCTTTATAAATAAACAGGGTAGAAATTAAAAATACATTACCTGGCTAAACATGGAGGTAGCTAAACATCTTTGCCAAAGCTGTGAGTGCAGTCTATAAATGCTATGTGGTGCAGTTTTTAACCAGATGATTTGCAGTTTATTTCTCCATAATAGAAGGTAACGGGCCAGAAATAGTAGAGTTGAGAACACAGGCTTAGCCAACTAGTGAGTTGTGACTTCTTAGCTAACACAGCTCCTGGGTTTTCAGAGAAGCTGTCCAGCAGATAGTGTTTCAGGCAAGTCATCACATGGCAGCCAGCACTGCTGCAAGTGATGTAGTCCTGTTAGCAGCAGCTGTGCTTCTAATTCTTTTAGACCCAAGTGTTCCCTTTGAAAGTGTGGTTCATTCAAGTTTAAATGACCATGTGAGGCACTGGGTTTAATATTACAGAGAGAGAGATGGTTCAGCTCTTACCTCCCCAAGCGATTTTTTCACCCACCCCACAGGTAACTCATCATTATCAGTACATATTACCTGCAGAATTCACCAGGGTACAATTTTTGGTCTCTCTTATTTTTAGAAGAGGATTACACAAAGAAGGCACTGGAGCACACAGATAGCTAAAATTTACTTAAGCAATGCAATGACTACAGCTTCAACATGCTTCTTCATCAGTGTCATGCAGTGTAATAGCCTTTAAACAGGCACTAGGCTTAAATAGCCTCCTGAGGCTATAATATGCTCTTTAGCTTTGACAAGATGGAGAGGGTAATGCACTTGTGTTTTTACAGCTGAATATTACTGTATATTGAAAGGAACTCATTCTTATCTTCTACCCTTAATTCTCAAAAAACCTCAGTTTAAATTCTCTTATACTTTGAGCTCACAAAGAATGCAGTTGTTAGTCTTTAAAAGCATTCAGCCACAAATATTACACAACTCTAATCCTTTCCTACAATGGATTTTTACAGATCCATTGATCTTCGTTTGTTCACTCTTCATTTTTCTCCCATGTTTTTGGTGTCTTGCTGCACTCTCCTTTTTTTGTTACTTGTGCTTTTATCTTATTTTTTGCCAGAAAGGCAGTGATCTTAATATTTAAATTGCATGGTGCACAAGGATTCTAATGTGGGGAGTACATGTATATGAATTGTATTAAGCTTGTTGCAGCTTTCCCTAGATTAAAATATTTGTCTGCTTCTAGCTTTTTCAGTTCAGTAGTGGCATCTGAATGAGGTTTGAAGGAACAGTTCAATCCAGACTATAGTTGCTATAGTATGAGCACATGCCATCTGAATTGATAAACTCCTCTAGAGGGAAAGCAGAGGAAAATTTGATATAATCCATAGAAACATAGAAATCAAGTTGAAAATCAGGGATATGTGCTGATGTAACTATTTAATACTGAGACATTTCTGAAACATTTAAGTGCTTGAATAATGAGTATTTGGTGACAATTTAACTCAGTCTTTTCCTTTTTTTATGTTCCAGCCAGCTAATCAGGGTCACCACTATCAGAATGAAATGAACCCTCTCTTACACTCGAACCCCAGGTAAGCAAGCACGTGTCACAGATAGTTTACTAGATTTCTGAAAATGTATAATGACATTTACACTACGAATAAGACAAAGAAGCCATAGTCCATAAGTAGAAACAAAAATACATGTCTTTATATTTCCTGCACATTCTAATATATTGTGCTTATGTCTACTGGAGTTGGCACAAATGTATTGACTAAAATGTCCTTGTGTAACCTGTATTTAAATTTGGCAGCATGTACAGCACATACAACACTCTGAAATTGATCAGATGGCAGTTTGTGACTGCAGAATTAAGGCTAAATGTCAACTGTCAGACTATGCAGACTGAGGCTTATGCTGCTCAAAGATGAGTACAAATAAATGGAGAATGTGCCAAGTACTGTAGTTTTTGTCTCCCTTAACTGCTGTTGTTATTTTCACAAGCACTAACTGAGTGTTCCAATTACCACAGGGACCACTGTTTCCTTCACCTTCCACATGTTGTCTAGCTCTTCTCTCAGCCCTTGGTATTTCTTCAGCTTCTCATGTTCCTTCTTCCAGATGTTGTTGTTGTCGTAACTTAGGATTACTACATCTCTTACTATTGCCTTCTTCCTCGGTTTGTCCATCTCTACAACGTCCACTTGGTTAGCCATTACCAGTTTGTCAGTTTGTATCTGGAATTCCCACAGGATCTTGGTTTGGTCATTCTCAACCACCTTTGGAGGTGGATCCCATTTTGACCTTGCAGGGTCTTCCAGCTCATACTGTCACAGTTCCTGCTTGATTTCTGGTTTGACACTTTTATTTTGATATTCCAGCCCAACTTCAGAAGACTCTCTTGATCTGGTGAGCAGACTGGGTCATTGCAAGGAAAGATGGGGATTGGTTAGGATTCAAATAGGAAGTCCACTCACCTGCTCTCTGCTCAGACATTGTGTTTTTTCATGTCCCATCTCTGGATCACTTGCTTCCAGAACCTCTCTCATCCTCTCTTCAAGTGTCCAGTACCCTGAGTACTTCTCTCTGACACTGCCTGTAAGTCTGTAGTTCTGCTGGCTCTGGCTGTAATTTTCTGGCCATTTTTCTGGCTGATCTCTGTCTATGCTCTGATAATCTCTGACTGCTCAGAATCTGAATAATAACAGCAGATGCTGTTTCCTATTCCCAACTCTGACTCTCTGCTGAGGAAATCACCAACCTGCTTCTTATTCACCTGGTTTTGATCCAGGCTTTTACTGGATCACTGATTCAAGATATCATTGTTTGCCTTACCTTATTCGGGGGTCCACAAAGCAAAAAAACTCACAGTACAATTTGGCCATCACTGACCCATCAGGCAAACAGAGTTGGATGAGTTTGTTTGACTCCCATTTTTCTGAACTGACAACTGGCATGCAGTAATTTACAGCTCAGCTCAACAGTCTGACTTTCTACCAGTGTTTTTATGAAAAGCTAAAGGATAAACTTGCTGCAGGAGAGCTTTTCCAGACTGTGAATGAGTTGACTGACCTAGCTTGTTGAATCAACCAGCCATCAGAGAGAGACAGGCAGAACATCATCCCCCAACCCGTTCCAGTAGAGCTGATTCCTCTCCTTCTTCGTCTTCAGAGAGAGCAATTCCCCACAAACCTCCACTGGTTCCAGTTGAGCCGGTATAACCCATGCGGCTTGGCAGAACTAAACTGATGCCTGAAGAAACGTTAAGACACTTTTGTCAAAACTTGTGCCTCTACTGTGAAGTTTCTGTCAGCCTGTCTTCATTCTTCCATTCCTAGTGGAATGGACAGACTGAGAGACTCAGTCAGGATCTCAAGACTGGCTTCCTCCTGTTTTCCCTGGATCCAACCTTGAGGGCCAGTAATGTGGTCTGGGTAGAGTATGCACACAATTCGCTTTCATCTTCTGCCACAGGTCTTACTCTCTTTCAGACTGTGTATGGACACCAGTCTTTGTTGTTTGAGCATCAAAAAAGAAGGCTACGATGCCGTCTGTCCAGGCAACGATATTATCTAGCATGGAAAAAAGCCCTGCTTTAGTCTGTGCGTTACTATGAAAAGTGAGCCAACAAGCATCACCTCACCCCTAACCACAGAGAGGGAAAGAAAGTTTGCCTCTCTACTGTGAATCTTCCTATCCGTCTGGAGATCAAAAACTGCCCCCGCCCTTTTTTTTTAGAAACCTAAGCTCAATTCCATTTGCCACACCCAGTCCTGATTACTGCCACACCTGTTAAAATAATGTTAAAATTAGTTTGATAATCTGAATCATTAACCCATTTAAAATGTATCATTTAAAAAAGAGAGGGTTATACTTTCAGCAACTGTACAGGTAGAAATACATCATTGATGAAGCAAGGCCAATTTCTGCACAACAGGAGCCTATGTATTTCTAATGCAAAACAAGGCATGTGCTACCTTCTTTTAACTGCCTATACATTAGTATCAGTATTAGTATCAAAGTTAATGTTCTAACCTCTAAACATGTTGACAAATGGGCATATGCTATTGGAGGAGGCAAAATGAGCTTGGTATTTTCAGTATTTGAGAAGGGGTCAGAAAATCAACTACAGACATAGAAAATACTTGGATCTCTCAACATGTGTTGAACATTAGAGAGATCCAAAAATCCAAAGATCTGACTTTGTACTAGTCAGATGAAATAAAACTACTGTATGTATAGTCTAAACCTCACTGACATTTAAGCCAGATCTGTTTTATGTTTTTGAAATGGTTCACAGTTAAGGTTTGTGTTGATTGATTTAGAGGAACAAAAAAAAAACTCTCTACTCTCCGCTGAAATACTTTTGATACAGTCATTAATACTAATACTATTGCAGACTATTGCTATCATAGATTAACATTGCCGGTATAGTACTACAGTATGTAGTACTGTGTCTAAAGATGTATTAGCACCATATAGCTGTTTCAAAAACGATGGCAATGAACAGATATATTCACTTCTGGAGCTTCTGCACAGATCCACTGCCTGCTAATACAGAGCTATGTATCTGCAGATCTCCATGTCTTTGTGAGTATACACAACCATGCAGCATGTTTCAAAAGAAGACAAAGGGATTGCATCATAGTTCCACAACTCAAATTATGCAACCACCTCCTCTCTAACACTTCTGATTTATTGATGAAAAGCAAGGTAGCTTGGTGTTAACATGTGTAGACTCTATTTTAAATATTTTGTTAAGTGTTGCTGTTTAAAACTGATTTCATTGTTCATTTTGAAACATCTGATCAGTGGTGGGGACAGGCAAAAGCATTTTTTGTTTTCTTTTGTTATACATATTTCAGTGCTAACATGTCTCTGGCATTTTGAAATATTCATTGGGGTGGTGCTGTTTGATTGAATGTCCACTGAAATGACTATTGCTATTGACAGACATCTCAAACACACTCACCGGCTTGTCTCTTACAGCTCTATAGCAGCCACAGCTGTACTTCTGAAATTAGTCTTCGAAGCAAGCCTTGATTTACATATTGAAGAGCAGCTGCACAGGATTTGTCGTTGTTTTCTTTCTTTTCTTTTAGGCATTGCATTCCAAGACACCCTTAAAGTGAATTCTGTTACGGTGCTTTTTGAGCATCCTGGCACCACTGCAAGGCTTCCTAGCTTTTCAAAACTACAGTTTTCTTGACAGTTAAAACGCGGCTGTTGATGTTTTTAATGTTGCCAAGCCTCACAGTATCTAGCATTTTAACATGTTTCTTTGCCTATGATACTTCTGTCTGCCTTTGGCGGGAATACCAAAAGGAAACCCACAAATCAGACTGTCAGAGAGACCTTGAGCAGCAATTCAGTTGTTTTACAATAAAAACTATTGTGAACTTCAGCACGATTGATAAGGTGTCAGACAAACAGAGTTGCCTAGATACTGTTTCCCTGGAAGATATTTGGAAAATGTAATTTCTATATACTTCACTGCAGAGCAGAACCACAACCCAAATTAAATCTAACTAATTTATTCCCTCTATCACATTCCTTCCATATCTGGATTATAATTAGTTTAAAATCTATGAGTTTAATCACTCTCAACAAGTCCCACTTAAAAATTTGAAGTCCAATTTGCAGCTCTGTAGCTGAGGCCCTTGTCCTTGAAAATAGCTTTTAACTTCTCTTCTATGTTACTGCTTATCGCACAGTCAGAGGGGTGTTAGCATGGTGCAAATGCCTTTGTTCAAAATAGAAATCAGAGCCTCAATAGACACAATGTACTTGATCCCTTTAAATACAAAATGTTGGAACTGTCTTCATTTATGTTACTAAATACATTGGAAGATCTGATTAAAAGTTTTTCAATTTCACGTTTTTTTTTTTTTTTCAATCTATGATAGTCATAGTGCTTAAACACATACAGTATATTTACTACAATGCCAGCAAGGAAGATTAATCACCACCCAGTAAAACCAACATTTACTATTATGTCTACAACAGTAAAACTAATCATAGAATATACTAGAAATGTAAATGCTTTGCATGTTGAAAGTTTTAACATGCATGTGTTTCATGCACATAATATATTGACATTATCAATCATTGCAGTTCTTGGTGGTGACACACAACATGCAGAAATGAACTTTAAATTACCTGCTATCTGCTGAATATCATACAGAAGAAGATTATAGTTTCTCATTAGATATTCTGTGGGGTGCTTTTAGAAGATGTTTTTTTTCCAGAGGCACAAGATGCTAATAGATAATTGTGCACATGATGTATAGTCTGAAATGTATTCCGTTTAACAAATGAATCTTGCAGTTCATCCAAGTAATGATTCATCTTCAGCATTTTTTCAGTTCAAATCTATTACACCAAAGAGCAGAGTAATTTATATCTTGGAAATCACTGATGTATATTTGAAGCCCATGTGCACGTCATGTGGAGGATAAACTCATTTAGAGAGAAAAGAAGTCCTGCTCTCCCAGACACAGGCAAGGTTAAGACCCCTACTCTGGGCCAGAATGTGGACCCTGGGAACTCATAGCTTGAGTCACAATTTTAAAAAATGATCCTTCAGGTAAACCTGTGAGGCTAGGAGGCTAAGTGTGCAGGAGAAGAGGTTCAAGGACAATGGAAGCTTAGATGGGCTCTGAGAGCACAGAATGATGGGACTTCATTGTTAAAATGTCGTACAGAGGTACTTTGATGCAGGGAACAGTAGTAGGATGGTGGGTGTAATGACATGTGTTGTCATGACTGTGTGGTCTTTTCCCTAGGGAATGGATGGATGTCCTCAGTCCTCCTATTATGCCTCCCAGCCAGCGGAGAAGGTCGGACAGAACATGCAACAATCAGGAAAATCTAGTCAGAGGTATAGTACAATTACCTTAATTTTAGTCCTATTGCCCCAGACAGCCTTTATGTCCTCTAAAGTTAGGAAGATGGCAAACCATCCATTGATTTAACATCAACCAAACTAAAGACACAAATGTATACAACTAATGGAAACATTAAGCTTCCCCAAAATAGTGCACACAACGTGGGGAAAGAGCATGCAAAACTGTATCTAATTAAGGGTAAAAATCCCCAAATCCCTGAACTCCATAGGCCAAAGAGACAGGCTCATTACAGGTTTGTACCCCTAGACACATCGACAAGGTTAATTGATGAAACCCTTGCAGTTTACAACATCATTTTTAAACCTCTTACACAATGTGCCTTATAATTAGTTTTTATTATCGTCACCCAACTTCTGATAAGATGAAATGTTCCTCCTGGAGCATTCCATAACCTTTTTAGCATTTAACTTCCTGTCAATTTAACAGCTACATTCACACGCTTTAAAGTACTGGGGATTACAGGGAATCTTTTTACAGCTTCATAATGTGGTATTGGGTCTTTGGTCTTGATTGATGAGAAAAAAAATGGCAGCGGCAGAAAACTTTTAAATCCACCTGAGTCTGAAGGTCATCTCACTATCTACACTTCTCATTTTATTCCAGTAACGGCTGACGGAGTATGTCCTTTTTCACATGTGGCATGGTTATACTGCTCTGCAAAGAAAATACAATATGCATCTTAGATTTATATTTTTATCTATGCAAATTCTATGGATAACAGTGTATAGACATATATATACAGTGTATATGCATGGTGTGAAAATTTGCTTTTACGTGTAGCAGAGAGATGTTTTTACATTTTTACAGGAGAGGATGTGTCTGTGAAAGAAGAGGAGGATGAGGATGAATATTTGAATCTTCTCTATGATCCATGCCTGAACTGCTACTTCGATCCAAAGACGGGGAAGTACTATGAACTAGCTTGACTCAAAGCTCAAGAGAATCAAAATTAATAAATCACAAGTTATTGACTCTGGATGAATGGTTTCAGGATTTTTGAGGTTAGCTTATTGATCAGTGATAAATTCCCCATTCACAAAAATCCTTTTCATGTTGCTGACTTTGTTTTTGAGACACTACCAGGAACTTTGTACATTGTAAGTGTCATGTTAATGTGTATTGGAGTAGGAGTCAATAAATCTCATACAAGCTTATTTGTAAGAAGTGAAATTGTTTCCCATTCAGAAGCACATCTGATGGTAAAATGAGTCTTTTCAGAAGTCTTGGCTATGAAATTAATATGTGAGTCTCTTCAAAGAACATCCCAGAGCTTCTCTTTATTCATAATTCTGATATTCACATTTTTTTCTACATTGCTCTATTCCAATATATTTGTCTTCTCCCTTTTTTGTTCTTTCTAATTTGTGTAAAAAAAAAAAATATTGTCAATGACAAAATACTGTTGTGTGAATTTTTTATATAGCAGATCTTATTTCTTATATTCCTGAATTTAGATGAACCTTTGCTTGTCTGTATGTAAGACAGTAAACAAAAAGAATAAAAGAAGATGATTGATTTAAATGCATTTGACGTACTGAAGATCCCTGTGTTGTAATAATTGTATTTACAGATGCACCTGTATCTGCATGTGTAATTTTTTTAATGGTCTATAAATGTAACCATCAGCATCAACAGACGGAGAGCTCATGGGGCTGGCAGGCCTTCTCTTTGGTTTTGCCAAAACACTGATCGCACCTGATGAGTGGCTGATATGAGATTGATTCATCATTTTTAGCCTTAGATCAGTTGTTGCCTCACAATGAAAGGCAAATGAAACAAAAAAGTAAAATAGCATTAATTTAACACAATTTTCATTCATTTTAACCAAACTATACCTCAGCTCGATCAGTGACCACTCAATTGGCGTAGCTAGAATCATGAGTCAGAAAGAGCAGGAAAGGTGATGATGTGCACAGTCATATTTTTGAGTTTGTAAATAAATGTGTTTCTCATTAGAATACACTCAGTTGTAAATGTGGGATTCAACAAGCAGGAGCTAAAGTACTCAACACCCTGTCCAGTAACAACAGTAGATATGCCTTAACACAACAAGAACTTGTGGATGTAGAAATCAACAATTTGGACACAGACTGTTTTAATATATTTATAAGCCAGGAATACTGGCATTTGAAAATATGCTATCTAGCTGTGTGTCTGTTATTCTTATGTAATTATTTATATTTTAAAGCATGACCGACTGTAGAAATGTAAGTTAATAAAGCAGATGTTTTTCTTTGGTCATATTCAAGCCAAATATTGACTGTGTTTTGAATGTCATATGACAGTCAACCAATCATAATGCGACCTGACAGTGGGCGTGAAAACTCCCCGTCGCACAGGTGAGAGCAACCAGGAAGTAAACAACTCAGTTGGCTGATCGCAGAGACGGTCTGATAGCAAATAATGTTCTTTTTAAAAAAAAATGTATTACCCAATAGTAATTTTGGAATTAATTCTAACTGAATAGACTGTAATGACCTTTTTTTCCTGCAGTACGGACGTGGAATGACCAGGCTTTAAAGTTCAGAAAGATGTCAACACAACAGGTAAATACTGGCTTTAGTGAAGACAATTAGGTCGATCATCTTGGACAAAAATATGTAACATGTAATCATTGTTATCATAGTGGCGTCATTGTTACATTTTACGTTTGCACCCGGGCTCACAAGTAGGCCCACGTTAAACACCACAGGTACACTAATGTAGTTGTCAGCAGTGTCACAGCAGGAGGGACACGGGGCCGGCCGGGTGCATGTTCTCCCCGTGTCTGCGTAGGTTATCTCCGGCTACTCCGGCTTTCTCCCACCCTCTAGATATGCATGTCAGGTTAATTGGTGACTCTAAATTGACCATAGCTGTGAATGTGAGTCTGTCCCTGTGTGTCAGCCCTGTGATAGACTTTGGGCTTGACCATCTCTTCGTCACTTTTTTTTTGTGAATATATGTTTTGCAATTGTTACTAAGCACCTTTCATTTTGTTCATGTGTCCAAGTCCATGCACGTCTCCTTATTTGGTAAATTTGTTGGAAACATTAACACAATCTGACAACTTTTCTGCAGAACCTGCAGTAATGTAGCACATTAACAGTAAGGATTGTGAGAGGATGACAACACCAAAGAAGATATTCAAACTGTTAAAAAAAAAGAAAAAAAAAGAGGTTCAAACTGTGAAAAAAAAAAAAAAAGCCCAAACTTTGCCAAGTCTTGGTCTGAATTTGAATTTATTGTGACTATAGCATTATCGTTATCTTTCTTATTTGTTTTCAATTAATATTCAAGCTGATTAATCAAAGGCACAAAAATATGAATATGTTATCAGTGTGTTGATAAATCCTGCATCGCTACAGTCATACCTCATTACTGTTTCATTGTTTTTCTTATCTGTCACCTCCTCACCTGTGTGATTAACTGTTCCTGTTGGGTTGTTATTTTACACTCAGTGTGAATTGTAATTATCACTACAAAGACTAATCTTCTCACACTCTACTCCTAGCATCATCTGTGAAGTTATCATAGCCCAAACTTTAAAGATGTCGTTATCAGTAGTGGTGATCAAAATCCTGACGTGAGTGATGAATAATTGTCAAAGATGTGCCAGTTTCCATGCATGGTCAGAGATTCGCCCCTGCTATTCCACTTTTGGGTTGTACGTCGTTCTGATTCATAACACTTCATTGTTCGGCTGTCATATCTCCTGCCTATATTTCCTTTTTATCTGAGTCGCACATCATGAACTGAGCTGTTAGGTTTATAGGCTCTTTAACTACCCCACTGTTAGCTCTTATTGGATTCATTTGTCTTTTTAGGCCGGGTTAAGGCTTCACCCCGGGATTATTGCATCTGTGATCCTTATCTCATTGGCGGCAGTAGCTGCTGCTTTATTGATCATCCGAAAATACTGCTTCCCTGTCAAGTAAGAGAACTTTGTTAATGGAGCCTAATGATTATTAATTAGATTATTTTAAATTCCCAGTGCAGTAAAAACACACCACCCTCGCATGTCACTTCATTTCAGTGAGGCAACATATAGATACTCATTGCTGAGGCGGATGGAGGATCAGGGTTCAGCAGTGACGGAGGAGGATGGCGACAAGGGTCCCTGCACACTGGGAGAAGAGTCAGACGAGGTCAGTACATTGTGGCTTTCCTGATTGTAGCTTTCACTGTCATCTGTCGCACAGTACAAGTCAACACAGTTGTAACCCTCTTCATCACGTCACGCGTCATTTGTAACTTCCTTTATTCTTGTGACAGGATCTTCTGGATTAAAATCTCTGCCTGCGATGCTGCTGGACAAACCGAGAATGTGTTTATTGTGAATGAGACATTGGATTTAAGGCTGCAGTTAATGATTATTTTCATTATGGATTCATCATTTCACAAAACGTTAACAAAATTACTATTTCCCACGGCCCACGATGACATTATGAGATGTACTCTTTAAAGGAACATGTCACAAAATTGAACACATTAAGGTCACATCCGTTTGGACTAGTCCCTCAATGTTGTGCAAGTGCAACTAAGTCACAGGAGAGACCCTTTAAAAAGACTCTTATACATTATTATAGATTTGTATTTTTTCTCTAAATGTATATAACACACAATAGTCATTGTTTTTAAAGGTGCATCAAGCAAGATAATTTTATTAACTCTCAAATAAATCCAATGTCACCTCTCAGGCTCCATACAAGCAACTGCCCAACAGTCTGGTTGGTGCAAGTTGTTCAAGTAGAAGTAGTTGTCAGGTAATAACTATTAACTATTAATAACTAGTAATTATTATTACTTGATAATAATTAGCTTAAATATACCTCAATTAAAGTGTAACAAAACATTTTATTGCAGCATTATTCCACTTGCAATGTAAATGATGTCATTAATTGGTAGTATTTCCATTGTAAAGGATGTGTGCCTTAGCATTAATTCAGTATTAGTCTGAATCACAGAAGAGTAAATATATAACATTATCCAGCAGTCATGAAATAAGTGGTTGCTGACAAGCATCACATGGAGATTTGACATTTTGAATATTTCCAACATCCTAATTGACCTGCAGCTAAAACACAAAACTGAAGTTGTATACTATTTGGTCAGTGCTTCTTGAAATGTATTTCTCTTTTCATGCTCACATAGCCCACTTAATTAATACAGTTGTTGAGCTCAGATTAACTGACTCTTTAATTGACATCTAAGCTGAGTAATGTTGCATGACATTTTTGACAACTCCACCTGCTAGGAAGTCATTATGTGAACACAAAAGTCACAGGATGCCAGTGACAGCTCAAACTGATTAATCATTCATCAGAAATTATTTCACTATGGCTTCTCTATTAATTATTGATCAACAAACAAACCAGGTTGTTGTTATCAGTCTCATCTTGGCAAGTTGCACGTTTTTCAAACATCTAATGATTTTTTTTCCGCAGTTACTGGTGATAGTGTGAATGATTTTGACAACTACTGTTCATCATTGTATGTCTGGTGTACATTTGACAAATATGTTCGTTTGTTACTTACTCTCTTATCTAAATAAAATGTGGTTTATTAGGGAGAATTTTTAAAAATGTAATACCAGGTATTTAAATACTAATTAATAATTGACTGATATAAAGTCACAGATTTAAGAGTAGGTTTGTGAAGTTGTTCCAGCTAAAGTTAACAAGCACATTGTCTAACAGGTACAAAACATAGATATTTTATTCCTAAAGATGTCTGCAGGTATCCTCTGATTGTCTGAACGCATGATGAACCATCTGAGCAGAAAATAGTACACAACAACCCTCTGCTGGTTGTCTTTAGTATTACGCCATGTAAGGAATATGAATGCATTAAGTTGCACTATCATTAAAAGATTGAGGTCACTTATAAATTTCCTTGTTACTGAATGAAAAGCAGAGATTATTACTTTTAAATTATTGTTTTGTTTTTTGATGGAATACATAGGCAGATGTATTCAAACATCAACAAACTAAAAAATATGTTGGCACAGCTGAAAATGTGTTTTTCACGGAAAATGTAGTAGGACATGCATATGGTTCTGCAGCTATTTAGATCTCAAAGAAGAAAGAGTGTTTTATCGTATATAAGCAACATCTTAGTTTAGTGCACAACTTTACTGTGAACATTAAATACGCTTTAATCGCTTGTTTTGTCATGTTCTTAACTTATTCTACCCAATACTGAATTAGATAAGGCAGACAGCTTCCCCAGGCTGCCAAGACTGGCAGAAGCCACAAAGACCCCAGGTTCACTATGTGGCAATAAGGTTGTGGTGTTATGATTATTATTAAAATGTAGTTATAATAATAATCATCATATACTTTTAATATTGTGGCTTTATTTTTATATGGTTCATAATAACAAGTCCAGATTATGTCGTATAAGGCTTGGAGTGTTACTGAATATCTATAAGGAGCATTGTGATGGCTCAACACCTTACATAGATAATTTTTACTATCTATGCTCTTTTTTTTTTTAATAAAGATTTTCAAGCTTTTATATTTGTTTGATTTATTTCTCATAGGCCACATATAAACTTTACTCCCTAATCAGCTATTCACAGGTTTGATGGATGAATTACTGCATATAGTTATGACCTACTTACAGCTTGGTTTGCCTGTAGTATATTTATTAACAGACATAGTCATAGTTCATGGAAATGCTGTTTTGTTTTGAGCTATCCAGGCAGGTAAAAGAGTGAGTTGTCCATGGATCTGCAGCACAAATCCAGACTGACACAGTAGCTTGAACTCTTCTTTAGGGGATTACTATTATTATCTTTCATTCTTTTATCATCAGCATTGAGTAATTCTTGTGCAAACAGTGTTACCTATCCATTAAGATATGAATTTAAATGTATTGTGGCTGTCTTATCAACAAACATGTTTTATATACTGACTTAAAAATAAAGGCAAAATAAGGTTAAAATTTTGTTTTGTAAATTGATTCAGCAACTTCATCTTCTTCTATTGTTTTTTTCTAATGCAATTTTGCATTTGTGCCTTTTATTTTACTATATGTCAATAGCATGTTTTTACAGTATAAACAGTTTTACATACCTCCACATGCCTTATTGTACATTCAAAACTTGGGCTAACACAACACATTTAAAGGTTTCTTTTCTTGTTCAGTTTTAAATGTGAAGCTTGTGACTTTATTTCCTTTTTTGTTTAGATTTTTCTCCAGATTTTTGATGTTCTTTTGCACACCAAACTGCATTGTTCACTACAGACAGTGTCTGTTACTGATACACCTTTGTAAAAGAAAGAAACTTGATCATGTAGTTCACAAGGGGTGTGTGTGTGTGTGTGTGGATATATTATGCCACATCCTGCTTTTTATGCAGCACACGGAGGAAGTTTGAAACGTTTTTTGCACATACCAAACACCTTCCCCACAGGCAGTTGTATTGTAGGAATTATCAGGGAGCATGTTCACTAAAGCTGTGTTGTCTGCAAAATATTTCTTGATTACTGGAAATACGCTATTTCAAAGGTCTCTCTCTTGAGAATAGGAAGAATTGATTTGTTGCAGATATGAGACATCAAGGTAAGATCTTACTGTATTTAAAAACAGTTTTTTGCTGTGTGACTGCAAATTTTAATTTTAACTACCTTGTGATTGACAGCTGTTTTGCAACTGACTGCTGTAATTCTTGTCCTCTTAACAACATGGAAAATCGCTATGAATTCATTTGATGTACAGGAGAAAGCAAAAAGTATATTTGGTGAGACCCTTTTTATTATTAGATCTTAAATCCTAAGCTGTGTCTTTTCAGCTGCCTCATTACTTATATTACTTTTTGTTTTAGGGTTGTACAAGATTGATCAAATGAAACCTCAGTTACAAACAAATAAGTCAAATCTGCTCAGCTGGCCATTTGTACTGGATGATGTCTTCCAAGCAAGATCATCAATACTTTTCTCTTTCTTATTCATTTTCAGCTACAACTACATCTAAGCCAAAGTGCAGCCTCTCCAAAGTCTGTCCACCCTCCCATTTTGCTGTAAATGTCAGGAGTGGAGCAGCTGATATTGTCGGGCCAAAAATTTGTTTTGACGGTAAAATGTATGTGTTAATATCATAATGACTATATTAACAGAAGATAGAAAATAGAGCCTTTCCTGTGAGACTCAACTTTACTACTATTTGAACAGCATCATGAGTCAAGTGTTCAACAATGTGGGACCAGGACTGAACATTGTGCTGGTAAATGGTGAGTAAATTACTCTCTGATACTTAAACTGAGAAACATATTGCAGAAAATTAGTAATATTAATAATTATTGATTCTGAGTGGGGCAGCACAGTGTTGCAGTGCTTTGCACTGTCGCCTCACAGCTAGAAGGACCCGGATTTGAATGCACAGATCAGCCAGGTGTTCTGTTCTCTGTGTGAAGCTTGAATATTCTCCCTGTGTCTGCATTGGTTTTGTTTCGGTACTCCGGCTTCCTCCCACTGTCCGAAGATGTTCCATTTAATTGGTGACTCTGATTTGTGCATAAAGTTTGTTTATTAGATCTGCAGAATTTTCAACTCATTATATACACTTTTATACTAATACTTTTATGATTATGTCCATAAAAAGAAAAATTGAACACTTCAGTTCAATAAAAAAAAACTCTGTTTATCCTATCTATAATCAAAGCTATAGAACTACTATAATACGGATCTTAGGGTGAGATTTCTTGTCAGTTGTCATGTTTTTGTTTTTTCTTTCTCAGGTGAAAATGGAGTTGTAGACAAATTTGACTATCTTGATATGATAAATGGAAGTAAGTTTTAATCTTTCTGTCCAGTTTTCAGTTCCAATGTTTATTGAAGCCTTTAAACAACAATGTTTCTTTTAATTACTCTAACAAAAGAGCCAGACGAAATCATGGCATTTCTGAAGGAGATTAAACCTGGAATGATTGTTTTGGTGGCCTCATTTAATGATGTGACAACAAAGTAAGTCTACATCTCCATAATTCAAGTATTCAAATTATTTCATATCATACAGTTTGACCCTTGTCTTCAACTTTGTGGCAGAATGACAACTGAAATGAGGGAGATATTTATTGGAATGGGAAGCACTTTGATCAGCTCTGTAAAACACAGAGACGCCTGGGTGTTTGTAGGAAGAGCAGGGGCAGGAAACAGCACCCTCTTTGAAAAGGTAAGTGATCCCGTTCACGACAGTTTGTTCTATTTGTGTCAGAAAAGGCTGCCTATTTTAAAACATGCTAAAAGTGAAAAAAGCTGATAATTGATGGCTAACCAATGTCTTCTTCCCTTGTCAGCAAGCTATAAATGATGAGAAAAACAACATTTATGAAGGATGGCCAGAAATGGTGGAGGTGGCCGGCTGTTTCCCAAGAACTGTAACTGAAGGACACACATAACTGCAGAATATCACTTGAGCCTTTAAAGGCTTCCTTGTAAACATGATGCCGCCTCAAACTATTTCACACCCTCTGCCAAATTACAAACTTAACTTGACCTAATTCTAACTTAATATTTTGTCAGTAATTGTATAATACTGTGGTTCTGTTGTTCTTGGTGTCTCTTTGAGTTTTTCTTATTATTAGAGAGTTGTCTAATTATAAAGAGTGTTGTATTTTTTGTTATTTGTTACATTGGCCTGTATAAATACAATTGGCATGACTCGACTCGTGTCGTTCAGCTCAATACAACAGTAAATGTGTATAAAAGACGTTAAACACACTCACAAATGGGACTGGATACTGTGCATGTATCTGCTGGTTACTGGTGGACCTTCCAACAGTTGTAGCTCTCTGATAAATACCATTCATAGTAGGTGGAAGGTCATTTATTATTTAACTCTCAGTGCAGAACAAGCTTTCCATATTTCACTAGAAACGTTTCCCTTCCACCTCTTACATAGGTAAAAGTACAACAATAATGAACAATTAATACAACAGTATAACAATATAACAATACTCCAATACTCAAAAGCATGCATTTGACATCTTTATTGTCTAAAATAAACTTACAGAAGTATCAACAGCAACATCACTTTTAAAGTGGCAAGAGTAAAAGCAGAGCCGTAGGTGCTGTAGGTGAGATTATGGCTTATGGCATTAATTGTTTTTCATTTTATTCTGAAATGCAACTTAAAATTAAAACCTATTCTCTGAGCACATTTGGCCTGTTCTCCAGGGTTTCTTTCTCACTGCTGCTTAGCATCGTCTCTTGGCCATTATTGGCTTCTGGACAGTAACCACTTTTTTTTTTTTTTGTCAAAACTTTGTCCACTTGGAGGCCAAGAGGTCTCAAACCTCAAAAACCAATCTGGACTCACACTGAGATCATGGGAGTCACATATGGAAAGAGGTAAGATAGTTAATTTACTTTTGTTGTGTGACATAACACGTATGTATCATTCCTTGAGTCTCATTACAAGAAGCATCTATGTCGAAAATACACACATTTTCCTTGATTTGTGTGCTTGAAAACATTAAGTTACATTTTTTGATAATCTGTCATCTAAACAGTATATTATTTGTATATACATTTAGAGGATTCCTTTGACAGGTCTGTTGTTTTATGTCACAAAGACAGGCTGCAACTAAAAGTTGCACTTTTATTCACTTGAAATAGGGAAAAATACAGTGGACCTTGGAGACTATTTATCCTGTAATGTCCTATTAAGTCTTCTCCGCACAATACTGTGTGAGATTTAGCCAAACAGCAGGACTCTCCCCTTATCAGACCCTTAAAACAGCAGCTAACAGCAGAGTTGTCATTAAAATGCCTCATGTTCTATGCATTTTCCTCATTTGTACTATTAGCTTTTTTGAAATATTACTTTAATGAAATACTACATGGTGCTCGTAAGCACATTTAGCTCTGTTATTGTTGTTTTTGCAGAGACGTACAACATGTTGCATTCATAATGCCAATGCTACAGTAAAGATGTCTCTAGTAGATAATGTTCAGAGCATAAATATTATTCATGAAACATTTTATCAAACAACAACAACAAAGCACTAAACTGACTGAACCACTTCTGATGTCCAGTCTGAATCCAACAGAAGAACAGTCTTGTTTTGACTATTAATTCTACTCAAACTCCAGAAAATGAGCAAACTCAGTATGAATCAGACTGTGCTTTGTTTCATCTTGTCATTAATGAGGTGGCAGACCTCCACCTCACTGGTACGGGCACTCGCTTCACTGGACTTGATTTGTATTTCAACCCCATAATAGGGCTTTGTGCCACTCATAGCTCACAGCCATTTGCATGGATCTGCATTGTTGACCTGACAGAGTGCTATCATGTGTCACATGTTTTTCTGCTCTGTTTTGTATTATTTTACACACTAGTATATTTGAAAAGCAAGGGTTGCTAATAACCCTGGGGTATATTATATTCTATTCCACATTACTTGACTTCTTTCGACAGAGTAGCGGCAGAGCTGAGACACACCTGAACGAGTCTGGTGAGAAATGTAAAAATATCCATAGTGATCTTTTAGATTTAATCTTGCAGGTATTTGTTTTTGTTTTTTGTTTTATCTCTAGTATTTTCAGTTCCATATATTCATACATATTAGTCTCTTGCTGTAAGGCAGCACAGTACAAACCACCCATGTAGCTGCTGTGGCATTCATAACATATATCATTATTGACGTGACAAAAAGGCAGGTTAAGGTGTTGTAAGGTGTTCTCTTTTGGTCTGTTTGTGTCACTTGGGGAATAAAATGAGAACACACAGCACAGATGGTCACTGTAGTATTTGCTGCAGGGGCATTTTTATTCATTGTGACTGTCATTAAAGAGTAAAAGGATGAATTTGTTAAGTCAATGAACTGTTTCATGACTGCCAATAAACCATTTGCCTAGTGGCATTTAACATTCAAGTCTGTCAAATGTGTTTTAAAAGTCTTTTGGTAAAATGCAGGCTCAGGTTTTGTGCCTCTAATACAAAGCTAAATATTGAATGAGCCTCAGTTGAATATGCTGCAGGTAGTTCCATATGTTTGAAGTTACTTGACTGAATAGCATATAGTTCAGGCAAGTTAAAGGGCAAATCCTCCACCTCTGTTCCCTTGTCATTCACACCCTGTGTGAGCCTTCAGGATTATAGTGTCTGTGCAAAAGGCATGTCTTCTGAATGCTTTCGATGTTGTCAGAATAACATTAAGTAGAGCTGTTTAACTGTTGCTGTGCAGAGTATTCTGAGCAAGTAAACATCCTCGTGCCTCTGGGATGTCTGGAAATACAAAACAGCCTGTAACAACCCACAGAGAGGTGTGTTTCACTACACAATATATCATTATAACCTTCAACAACAGGTAATGCAATGAAGCAGGCACACACTGATGGTTCTGCAGTGCAGACTTTGTTCCAGAATTTGTTCTGGAATCTACTCTTCAGAACCATCGGTGTGCTCCTCCTTCATTGCAGGTACATTTTTGCCTGTAAGTATATAAAGACATTCAGGACTGTGTAATTTAAACATACTGTACAATATATACACATCACAATGGCTACAAAATGGACACCATTAACCCTGATAATGTTAAAAACTATAAAGACAATTAACGGGTTTACAAAAAATTAAATGTGCATGTGACTAAGCATATTTTTTGTGTCTGCTATTTGTAGTTATATAGATATCTTGTGCAGTTGAACACAAAACACTGCCCGAATTTTAAGGGCAGTAGCTGTACCATAAATAACACTGTTACAGTTTGTGTTTTCTCTCAACCATCAATGTATTGTAATGTTGATTGTTTTGCTTGTTCGGGAATATGATAAGAAAACGTTGCACACAAAACTCATCTTTTTAGAATGACATATACTTTATGCTTTGCTGATATGCTTTGCTCACCTCAGTAATGCAGTCACATCAAAATGAACAGGAAGACCAATGGCGAGAGCTTCAGGCTTTTCCATCCCAACTGCAGAGCGAGGAAGACAGCACTAATCCCATTAAAAACACAGAAACCTCTCAATCCTTTAACTGCCTCCAAGAGCCACCTGGAGCTCCACAAAGAACTGCAGATGACCCACAAGAGGTTGAACAGACACACTTTGTATTACAGGTTCAGTGATCATATAAATGATTAAATCCTTCTTTATTTCTGTCAGGAGATTGTCTTAGGGAGGAAAGACTGAACTTCAGCAAGCTCTGAAAAATATCTTTATCACATCTGTCTGCATGTCAACCATCATCAAAATAGTTGACATTAAATAAAATTATTCAGAGAACATAAGGTAAAGTAAGGTGTTGAGCATTCACACAGAGAAAGAGGTGAAATTGGTCCCATATGCTCATACAGGGTTTCACATAGGGTGTTGTTTTTCTGCAGTTTTCCAGTAGAGGGCAGTGCAGACATTGGTTGCATTGGCTGGACATTTTTGGCTCCTGCAACAAATCTAATCCTCACTGTGCATTCACAGTTTTGTTATCCATTTCTTTTCTTATTGTTTTCTTTTTTTCATACAGTTACCTACTTGATACTTGACTTGAAACTTGATATACAGCTGCCACATGATGAAATGCTTCATATACTAAAACATGATGTCTACAGCACCAACATGTGGCTAGTTATGAACATGTTGATGTTTTGTCCTATAACACCTGACCTGTAAGGCATAGAAAAATATTTTTTTATTTATTGATTCTTTGGATGGTTATGAAACATTGAGACAGCCCACTTCCTTCTGACTAGATTTTTCGCCACTTTGATTTTTTCACAACAACAACACTTTTCTCACTCCCTATTCTTTATATTCCATCTAATAGTCCTCAGAGTTGGTAGATTAAGTATTTTGTGGACCTTGAAAACAATAGTACCACTCATTGAGCAACATTTCTTACTATTTTTGTGCTTTTGGCTGTTGAATATTGAGTGGGTGGGGTCTGATTGGCATAATATTTCAACAGTATCACCTAGGTAAACCAAAATTAGGATACAAGTGCACAATATCAGTGTGAGAAGACATGTACAGTTTCATAGAGTTTCACTGCTAGGAGGGGATTTGTGTTTTTATAAAAAACTAAAACTATAATAGACACAGTTGTGAACCCATGCCTTGTCGTGACTTGCTACACACAGAGCCGGCCCGAGGCATAAGCGAACTGCCTGCTTAGGGCCCCCGTCACCACCAGGGACCCCCAAGAGCAAGTAACTTTAATATTATTAAAATATTATTTCATTAATTTTTCATTTTTTTCATATAGGACTGTTGATTGACATATTATCAAATGTAAAAATGTAAAAACCGTAGTCTGATGTAAACAGAGCACTGCTGGTGCAGTGAGTGTAGTGATTCTGCCTCAGAGCTCTGCTAGTAACGTGTAACCAGGCTGCAGTGTGCATCCAAAGAGAAAGGTTGAAGACAAAACAGTGACAAATCCTTCAGGGGCAGAGAAAAGAAAGAGGAAAAGCCTATAAAAGCCTAGCCTATAATAACAAGTTAGCAACTAGTTAATAACTAGTAGCTTAGATAGTTTATTACTCAAGCCAATAAACAGGTGAGCTTGTGTTTGTTTGTTTGTTTGTTTGTGTAATGCTGAGCTTTAAATTTGATCGCTTGCGCGATTTATTTGCTATCTGGATGCGGAGGGGTGAACGTCTCCTGCTCTGACTGCAGCTGGGAGCGACTGATGCACCAGGACTGAGCCGCCTGTGAGCACTTTGGGTCGGGGGAGGGCCCCACGGCAGCACCTGCTGCTTGTTGAGAAGATTAAGAATGATGCGTGCTTTCACATCTTTGTCTTCACGAGTCTCCAATAACACCAGAAAAAGTCACTAGATCTGTTTCTAGTTGCTTTTTTGAGAAAAAAAAAAAAAGCTAGAGGGGTCTGACAAGTCAGTCATTGCCCATGTCATCAGCTCAGATTATGAGCCTGGTATTTGGATTTTAAAGCATGTTTGTTATCTCTGTTCGTTCACGTCATTATTTAAGTATTTGTTTGAAATTTTTATTTAATACTGTCTGTTTTGTAGATTTTAATTTATTTTCATTTTCAAAACCCAACAGTCCCACTTGAGCAAGCACTAGGCAACAGTGGAGAGGAAAAACTCCCTCTAGGCTCTAGAGGAAGAAACCTCCAGCAGAACCAGGCTCAGGGTGGGCAGTCATCTGCCTCGACCGGTTGGGGTTAGTGGACAAAGGAGAGAGATAGAACAGCAGTCAACAGAGATCAAAACAACAACAAGGATCAGCAGACGAGGCACTGGGTAGGACGGCAGGACCAGCAACTACAGCTCCAACTACGAGGATACCTGAGGAAAGATACAGAGAGAGAGCAAGAGAGAGAGAGAGGGTGAAGCACAACTAGGGGAGAGAGAAGAAACAAAGTTTAATTTAGTTTTTAGTCCATATGCAATGATGGCATAAAAGTGGATAGAGGGAAAATGAGGAGAGGAGCTCAGTGTATCAGGGAGGTCCCCCAGCAGGCTAAATCTATAACAGCATAATTAAGAGGTGGTTTAGAGTCACCTGAGCCATCTCTAATTATAAGCTTTAT
The DNA here is from genome assembly GCA_032353495.1 of Ctenopoma kingsleyae. Classification (NCBI taxonomy): domain Eukaryota; kingdom Metazoa; phylum Chordata; class Actinopteri; order Anabantiformes; family Anabantidae; genus Ctenopoma; species Ctenopoma kingsleyae. The sequence goes on from JAUBNQ010000023.1 coordinate 14,521,463, forward strand.
CAAAAAGGAAAGTTTTAAGCCTAGTCGTAAAGGTAGAGAGGGTGTCTGCCTCCCAGACCTGGATTAGGAGCTGGTTCCACAGGAGAGGAGCTTGATAGCTAAAGGCTCTGCCTCCCAGTCTACATTTAGAAACTCTAGGAACC
>JAUBNQ010000023.1:14521705-14533222 GCA_032353495.1 Ctenopoma kingsleyae
CTACCTTAAAAGCCTGTGGTACATAGCCTGTTAGTAGAGATAGATTGATCTGCTCTAATATGGACGTGCTGATCAAAGGTAAAACATTTTTGAGCAGTCTAGTCTGCATGGGGTCCAAGAGACATATAGTAGATTTAGATGAATTAATTATTGAAATTAACTCCATATGATCTACAGGAAAGAAGCAATCTAAGACTGAGGTCTTACAAACAAATCTAGAGCTGTTGGACAAGTGCATCCATCCACGTCAATTGCAGGGAGGATCTGATATACATAAAGTCATCACTGCTGAGAGATAAAGGAATTGTAGGTTCAACAGAGCTATGACTCTTTGTCAGCCTGGCTGCAGTGCTGAAAAGAAACCTGGGTTTGTTCTTATTTGCCTCAATTAATGAGGATTAATATGTGGTTCTAGCTTTATGGGGGGCTTTTTTATACGTTATTAAACTGTCTTTCCAGTTTCAATTATGATAAATTCAAATGTTATTAAAAATGGTCTGACAACAAAGGGTTTTGAGGAAAAGCTATTAAATGATAAATTTTTATTCCATAAGTCAGAACGAGGATGTGATTAAATCTGTGAGTGGGTTTATTTACATTTTGAGTAAATCCAATCGACTCTAACAATGAATTAAATGCAGTGTTGACACAGTTATTATCAACATCTACATGAATGTTAAAGTCACCCACTATAATCACTTTATCTGTACTAAGAACTAAATCAGTTAGAAACTCTGAGAATTCAGATAAAAACTCAGAGTAAGGGACAGGAGGAAGAAATTAAACTGGTTTTTGACTTTTCCAGTTTGGAGAGACTAAGAGTGAGGCTCTCAAATGAATTATAACTATGTTTAGGTCTGGGGTTGACTAATAAGCTTGAGTTGCAGATTACTGCTACTACTTCACCCCGACCTGTGCTTCTGGTAATATGATAATTAATATGACTTGGGGGGGTCGACTCATTCAAACTGACATAATCCTCCTGCTGCAGCCAGGTTTCAGTGAGACTAAATAAATCTGTCTGATAGTCACTTATCAAGTCATTTACTAACACGGATTTAGACAAGAGAGATCTGCTATTTAATAAACCACATGATAGTTTTGTGGGGGTGATGGCTGTAAGGGAGCTGCAGAGAGGCATATAAGACTGCGACTGCGTCCTGGGCTCCACTCCGGGATATCAGGGTTTAGGAGGTCTAATAAACTCTGCCATATTTCTGGATATAAGGGCTGCACTATCCAAAGTGGGATGGATGCTGTCTCTTCTAATCAGCCCGGGTTTTCTCCAAAACATTTTCCAGTTGTCGTGGTTTTAATTGTAGTTCATTGCTCTTACAGTTTATTTAAAACCAAAAATGATAAAGCAGTTGATGTGTTTACAGTATTTATTTACAGTATTTATTTATTTATTTTATTTTGTTAATTTTAGTGGTCTATGACATTCAGTATCCCAGTTAGTACTATGTCACTTAGAATATTACATGGAAATCAACCCTGGACCAAACTTGTAGCTGAGTTTACCACAAATTTCAGATTAATAACCATAGATGGGTAAAACATGCCATGTAAACAACACTGCAGCTGTGAGCTTTTATGTACTGCATGTTGTACACTATCAGTCAAAAGTTTGGACACACATAGGAATTACCATGTTTTTCATGAAAAGCGACATGTCTTCAGTTGTGTTACCATCATTGCACATGGTTTTCTAATGATCAGTTATCCTCTTAAATTAATACATTTACATTAGCAAACATAACATGCTACTGGAAAACAGTACAAATGTTTGCAGAATTTAGGCCTCTGTATGTTATATAATATTCCTTTGTTTTCAGCTACAATAGTCATTTACAATATGAACAATGTCAACACATTTATTCTGATCAGTTTGATTTGAAAATTTGCTTTTCTTTCACCAACATGGTCATTTCTTTGTGTGTCCAAAATTTTGACTGGTAGTGTATATATTGCTGAAATAAGTTTACGGTAGGTGTGTGAATGATAATCAGTATTTTTGACAGTAATAGAGGGCCCCATGTGGGTAATCATGAGGCAAAAGAAAAACACTACATACCAAAATACATTATGGAGAACTACACTTTATGTTTAAAATTTCTTTAGTGCTGACGTTCTGCTGAATTATTTCTGCTGTATATTGTCCCAGTCAGGCAGAGTTACACATACTGAAGACTTATGGAGGGTGCCCCCTTTTGGCCACCATCTGCCTGTACAGTTGTACTATTTCCACAGAGCACGTCAAATGGCTCAATGGCTGAGGCTGCAAACAGCAATGGCAGTATGCGTTCATCAATCACAGTTCTTCAGGAAATACTTTGTCTAGTTTGCTATACATTACACTTGTATCTCGATGCAAGCTCAATAATCCAGGTAAGGAAATTCTAGAAAGTTGATTCATCTGTGCATAGTGTTTTTCAGTGGGAGATATGTTCCATCACTCATCATCATCACTCATACCTTACCATTAAAAAGTTATTGTGAAATGACAGAACATACAATGCATAGACAAGGAAGTTTAATTCATTTCCTGCAATCATATCTCTGTGGGTACAAATCATTGTATCTTCTTACATCGTGTTCATTAACCCATGATGCATTGCATCCATACATTTGTAGCTCAAAACAGCTTTTACAAAAAATGATATACAATATATACTTATATTTATATATATAATATACATGTGTTTCTTTATGCATTTAGGTGTGTTTGTAATGGGTAAAATATGCTAAAAGGCTAAAATGAGTTTAAAAAAAACACAGCCAAGTGGAAACAAATCCTGGGTAAAGTTGAACAGAAGGTTATTACCAAACAGATATAGCCAGGTTATCAAAGTCATCAACATTGGCTATCTTACAGAGAACATGAAGCCCTTCACGCACAGTTTGCATATTTTCCACAATTACAGTCATGTAAATCCAGAGTGATTGCCTTCTCTTACTATGAACCAGTATGTATCAATGACAGAGCTGGATAATCGCTTAATGTGGCAACAAAATTTAACCAAATGCAACAAAATGTTATGGATTGGTTGGCTAACTAACTCTCTAACTAGCTAACTAATAGAAATTAATAATGGTATGACTAATACCAGGATTAAAGTACTCTTAGCTAGTCTTTGCAACTAGTTGTCTCATCCTTCCTTCAGCCATCTGTGATCTGAGTCAGCTATTAAAGAGATGACAGAATATCTGAATCCACAATAAAACATTTCCACTTCCCTGTATGGCTTTAGTACTATAGTCCTTTTGTCAATGAGGACAGTTCTAGAGCTTGCACACTCATAGACAGATGATGTTTCCAGCACCTTTGTTTTTTTCATGTGGTGCACTGTGGCTGGAACCTGTTTAAAACAAGTGTTTTTTTCTGTTCTCTACGTGTGTCCAGGTATCAGGTAGCAATAAATAGTTTGAGAGAATCTACATAAACAGCAAGCAACAGACTGAGAAAAATATCTGAGTTGTAAATAAACATAGTACAGGAGAAATGTCACTCAGGTAGAGACTTGACCATCATAGTCAATGCAAATTATAAGTCCACTGTGCTGTGTTGTACTTTGTCAACAACATCTGGTTTTACTCACTTCACATTATATAGCTCAAAATTACAGTATTACATAATTTTTCAATACAACAGAGTAATAATAATCATGTGTGTTTATACTAATTAATCATCATTCATGTAAACATATTTAACCGGGTCATGCAAACAGTAGACCAAAACTTCTTCCACTAGAGGTGCACAGCACAGAGCAGGCGGAGCGCCCAGACTGAGATCCCTCTGAGTCAGTGTAAAATGGGCCTGAGCCAGACTGAGAGACTGACAGCTGGTGGATGTTTAGATGTTTCTCTGACACAGAACAGGGAGGATGAGTTTGATATGAATATGGTTGTTTCCTTCCCACGCATAGTGAATTCTCAGTGTAATTGCACCTTCAAAATAACTCACCCATGGAGGAAGGTTGGAGTCATGTGTTTTACAAATTTATGGGGATCTCAGTTTGAGCCTCTGATAACAGAACAGCCATAAAACAAAAAAGAAGTCTCCTTTTGATATTCTTACATTTCAATGTTTTCCTCAACCAAAGCATGCAGACACTCCAGGTCAGAACCTTTTTTCACAAACCCAGTCTGAGCCAGAACAGAGAGTTCATAACCCCCAGAATCAAACCCTCAAATTTCAAGTATCTCCCTTTCACAAAGGCATATGACTAAAACAAGTAAATATTTATAACAGGACATAAACAATAAATAATGACAAAGTAACAAGCATGATCAACTAGAGCAAATGGACGGGTGGAATCGTCAGTGAAGACACGCCTCCAGATTAGCTCTATGCAACTAAATAGCTACTTGCTCAGTGACTGGACTGAGCCGCATTGATAGGTAAAGAGTATAAAGACATGCAGGAGTTTCTCTTTTAAAAGCATTCCCCTTTTCTTTGTGCCCTGTCTGGGCAATGTTTTGGAGAAAGCTGCCAGTTAAGGGTGTGTGGGCCAGATGGATGGAGTCACTCAGTAATTGTGATTAGAGGTAGATGTGACACATAATGGGAGAACAAACAATGGAGAAGACCACACTGTCAAGTGACAGCAATGCCTGCAATAGCTGCACAAAGGTCAACAAAATGTTTTAAATAAACGCTTTTTTAACTCGGAGCAGCCTTGCAACTCATTCTACATCAACTTTAAAACGTGTGCATCTTAAATCAGGTTGTGGTTTTGGACAAAGACTTACAGTATGTTTCTCCACACTGTAACAGTGATCTGCTTGCTGTGGATGTATTCCACTGTCTCATAACTACTCTGCATTCCTGGCCAGACTGGGCGGGTGGACTCTGGGTGCTCCAAGGATATACTTTAGTGTCACCATGACCTAGGGAGTGGTGTTCAGACACGACTGGCTGGCCTGCAGCAGTAGGTGCAGCTCCTGAGGCTGTCCCGATCTGCGCTGCCCTCATTGCTGCCACGACGACCGTCCTCGTAGTGGGACACTGGAGGTTAGAGTAAAACATGGAGCGTATAAAGTCAAAAGGAATTTTCAGTATTTTTCAAGAGTGCAGGTCATAATACATTTGCACTCACCATCTCCTTTGTACTTATGTGTTACTTATTTGACAACACAACATATTCTGTAACAAGCAGTGGGAGCTTGGTACAACTTTCAAAATAAGCTAAAATTTTGAGGTAGTAAAAGAAAACAGCTCCCAGCTTTAGATATTGTTTTCTAACTGCACAGGGATCTATGTCAGAGGCAAACAGCCAGCAAACCAAACAGCTGCCTATTCACCTGCACACACCAGTTTGTTTACATCTGTGAGGCACTGGTAAATTAGAAAAATACAGTAGCAACCACGGAAGATTTATTTTTGTTGTTGTCTTAAGATATAGAAAAATAAACAAATGCAGTGACAGATTATGCAAGAAGTTATTATAAGGACAAGGACATTTTACATGGTGGTTGACCCAATTTATTTGTGCCTGTAGTGTTTTAAAACTCGGTTGGTGTCCACGGATGATGCTACCTGTGTAATTATAACAGATTTGTGGCTCTGATGAACATTGTCATGCGAAAGACTGTTTCATGCATTACATATTGTTTATTTTAATTTTGTTTCTTCTTCCAACTGGAAGTGAAGACTGAAGTTAGCTGGACCAAAGACTGAGCTTTCCATATGCTGAGAAAAGCCTTTACAAACACTGCAAACCAATCAAAGCTTTTCAGGACATTTATGTAATATCTGTTTACTTCTGCTAAAATCTTTGTCATTAGCTTGTTTACTCAGCTGGTTAGGCTGTAAGTGGAGCCATATGAAGTTGGCAAAAACAGTTGATCATACAGTATATTCTCATTTCTGAGCAATTATGAATTGGGTGTTGCTGTGAACGTTATTTACAAGTCAGAAAGTGGTTATTAGGGAAGCTCCAATATGTCAGGAACATAGCACCAGTTCATGCCCTTTCACAGAGTCATCCATACCTGATCATTCAATCTTTACATATTAAATTAGTGAATGTTTGTTCATTTACTGTGGTTTTCTAACTTACAGCTCTCCTCCTCCCCATTCCCCAAATCATCATCCTCTTCCTCCTCTTCCTCTGGGAGAAGATGTCCATGGCAGGGACTAGTGGGAGTGATCTGACTGGGTCCTTCGAGACTAGTGCCCAGCTGCAACTTCCGCATGTGCCGCACCACTGCTGTGGCATTAAATGCTTGCTACATGGACGGAAAGAGAAGAAAGAGAAAAAAAGAACTTCTGTGTCTGACAGCTACTGGGAGAGAAGAAGAGCAAAGATGTGCAATGTGTGCTAACACTAAAATATATATATATATATAATCTTAATACTGCTCTTTCAGCAGGTTGTGCTGTGACTCAGCAAAAAAAAACTGACCTTCCATTTACTTTTGGCAAAGTTCTTCTTGATTTGAGCGCTGACAGATTCATGGATATTCTTGTCCAGAGCTGTGTCTCCACAGATCCTGCAAAGTCAACAAGAATTAGTGAATTTACAGTTCTAGTCTCTCAAAATTGAAAATTTGACATATAACACATTCAGGGACGTCACTAGGATTGAAAGACAACGGGGGCTTAGCCCCCAGGGTTGTAGGAAGGAACTTCCTGACTTTTTATAGACAAAAGGAGTACCCATTAACTTTAAATTGAATTGAATAATGAAAGGTATGTTTTTAAGTATATATTTTTAATCTATTTTGAAATATAATAATATCAGTATTATGACTTTCTTACCATGGATGCTGGAGGGCCTGTTCACATGTATATCTCTTCATTGATTCTTTCTCCATCAGGTGACAGATAAAGTCTTTGGCTGCAAACAAAAATTGTGATTAATGTTGCAATAGTCCACTAGGCTTTAATCTTGGATCTGCTGTAGTAGATGTTTTTAGTAATTGGTAGTACCTGAATCTGAGATGTCATCCCAGTACGGAGAGTCAAATTCATACTCAGCTTTCAGAATCTGCTCAAATAACTTGGCATCATTTTCATCATAAAAAGGAGGATATCCACATAACCTGAGGGAGTGATTTTGAAGTATATTCATGATTATAAAAAAATATTGTTCATACTGGATGAATGAGCTCTTACTTACAGAATATATGAAATAACTCCTATGGACCAGCAATCCACTGCTTTGCTGTATGGCTTCTGAGCGAGCACCTCAGGAGCTGTGAAACAACACACATGGTGAATTCAAGTAATCTTGACCTTTCAGTAATACCATGTGATCTGTCAGGTCATGTTAAACAAGTGGAGAGCACTTCTGAAACACTTGCAATTGAGTCAGTAGTGGATGAAAGCACCTCTCACAACGCAATGAATAAAGAGGAGCCATCAGCTGAAACAGCAAGTTCTGAGCTCACATGAAAGAGAAAGGGGAGGTGAGAAGAGTTTGCCTGACCAGAAGTATAAATGTCTTACCCACATATCCAGGCGTACCACAGGCTGTGGACATGACACTACCCACTCCTTCGATTTTTGACAGTCCAAAGTCGCTGATCATAATCTTGGAGTCTTCGTCCATACTGTAATACAGCAAATTCTCTGGCTACAAACATAAGAATGACAATTAAAGGAGAGGGGTTTAAAATGGAACAATTACATATTGAGCTGTTATATTTCTTTCTTTCTTTCTTTCTAGACTGTGATACCTTCAAGTCTCTGTGGACGATACCCATATCATGGAGGTATTTGACTGCGTCTAAGATCTGGTGGATGAGCTGGCTGGCATCTCTCTCTGTGTAGAAACCTTTCTCCACGATCCTGTCAAATAGCTCACCTCCAGATACACTATGAGGTGAAAGCAATGGAGAGGAGTTAAATAGCCATCTACCTTTAGTGTAAGTATTATCTAGTATAATTTATTTTGTATTAATATATTATCAATCTAAATCAATCATGCATTTCGCTTAAACATTGTGAAACAATTGTTTCATGCTTTGCGGCTAAAAAACACAAAACAGCATTTGTCATTCCAAATACGGACATCGCTGACATTTTTTGATTTTGAATTGAAACAAACAACATATGATACAGTCAGTACATGATATATATGAATACATATAATATTACAATGTAGAATAAGATGTTTTTTTCTATCATTTCCTCTTTTAGAGGAAACAAAAGGGATAAACAGTATGTTATCAGAATGTTCTCTGATTTTCCTGCAGCATTTAAAAAGTTTTTGACTTTGACTTTTTGTCAGACTTACAGTAAAAGCCAGAACATATTCAATTTGAAATGACAAAGCTGAGAAAAATACATATGACATAATGAATCGTAGAACACTGGGTATTTTTGTTTGATAAATGCATTTTCTACAACCAATTAATAAAATCAAATAATTGAACTCTATTTTACAGTGAAAATATTAAATAGATGCATGTAACTGACATTTGTGCAACATCACGAGAAAGGAGAACTCACAGCTGCATGACGAGATATAGGTGAGATGTACTTTCGAAGATGTCCTCCAGTGAAACAATGTTAGGGTGCTTGATTCTGAGGAAGATAAACAGACAGAAATCATTTATCATGAATCTATGACATTTTTAAACATGCTTACTGTCAAATGGTCACCAGATGGCATTCTTGTTGCATAATTCAGATTCAGAGGATCTGTTAAAATGTTCTTTCTTTTTTTTTTCCGTTCCCTTCCATTTATTGGGATCAATCCCATCAGAGTACACTGACAAAATCCCAAAGATCAAGCACAGCAGAGCTTTAGATGGATGAACTACCTTTTGTTGGGAATGACAGTGACTGGTTAACAAAGAAGAACTTTAACAGCTTAGCTACTAACTGTAAAAATGTGCTATTCATACACACACACACACAAAATAGACTAGACTTCATTTATTGTTACATAGCAGCAAAATGCCAGTCGAGCATCTCTTTTGGCTCTCGAGTTGAGTTGAGAGCATATGAACACACCATCACTTTAACACAACAACAGCTGAGAGGGGCTAATGTCATTTTTATTGGAATGAGAGGATCCCTCTCTGTTTTTTCAGATTGTGCTTCAACTTTCTTGATATCTCTTGCTCTCATAACTCTCTTTACTTAACTCTTGACTAAGCTAAATACTTAAATACATTAAGTATTTTGCCTAACTCCACTCCTTAAATGCTTCCATATCTTTCTCTGCCCTACCCCCCTCTCTACATCTCCACCTTCTATGTCTCTTTCTCTTTCTTCAATACACTGCTGCGGGGAACTCCATACCATCTCCGCCTCTGTGTGCTGTTGCCCTGGCAACAGGGACACTAAAAATAGGTCTATCTTCTTTACTCCTGACATTTCCGGTGCACAATCCTACTGTTTCTACTGACACCATGCATTTAGTCACCCATTCAATTGACCCCATGCATTAATATACTGCATCTGTACATGCATGGTTGTATGAGGCTGCACTGACTCCTCCTCCACAAAGCTGAAGCATCACAATGAGCTTCTGTGACCTCACCTGTGTAGTACTGCGATCTCATTTTCTATGTTGTTCTCTTTGCCTTCCAATGCTTTCTTCGGGATACACTTGATGGCGACCAACCTCTGGGTTCTCTTCTCCTCTGCTAGAACCACCTCAGAGAAAGCTCCCCTAAAACCACACACATTAGAGAAAGAAAGGTTTGGGGTGAAATGGGCCAAATTAAACAATTCTAAAACTAAAGTAGTGATAGACAAACAGTTTTATACAAAAGAAGGTATAAGAATTGTTCTCTGTTTTTCAGAGCTTTCTAATAGTTTTGAAAACCTTCTTGATATCTTATCATCTTGTCAGTGCAAATTTGTGTTTTTGGTTGTATTCTACACTATTCTATTAAAGTACAATTTCCCTCTAAAACCTGGTTCTCATCTAACCACAAAAACAGGGGGTTTAAAAAAGAACTTAAAATACAATGCATTCAACCATCTCTGTGTGTTTATGTGTGAATGTGTGGCAAAGGTGCATGTGTGTGTGTGAAAAAGATGTTTGGATGAATAATTCAAAATGGTGACATTACCAGGATGGTTTTGGGGGCTGAGAAAAAGCTCAGGAGGTGAAGCAACAATCACACAGGGACACGTATAGGAATAACAGCTGCTTTAAAAAAGAAACTATTTTTAAGCCATTCAATAATAGATACAGTAAATGTAGTGTGGCTGTTTCTGAGGGAGACAAGACTGCATTATAGATTATGGTCTAGTGATGATGAGAGCGAGAATAGTGTGTATTTACAGTCTCCCCACAGGAGCGTGGGAGACCTCAGGAGGAGGCCTGAATGCACGAACATCGTTAACAAAGACAGGGATCCTTTAGATGTGTGTGAAACAGTGCTGTCATGCAATACACAATGGATATTCGATGTTTAGCAAATATTTTGTCTTTTCCATTTGTCACAATGTGGGAAACGAGGAGTTTTTAATCTTAACTTCACTCAAGTCTGCAGCACTAATAAAATGATGCAGACTTCACACTGATGTTGCCAACAGCAACCATGTCATAAGAAGGTAAAAGTCTCTCACGTCATGTTTATTCTGCTTTAAGTGGTTATTAACATGGTGAATATGGTGTGGTTATTAACACCATGTTTCACAGAGCTGAAGAGTTATTGTGCAACCTGACCGTCTCTCTGTACACTTTCCATCATCATGTCATAATAAATGCTCAGTGTGAATGTGTGGTAATCCTTGAGATGGCTTTGTACCGTGGCCATCTTGTGCTCAATGAACCAGCACAGCAGAAATGTTTGCATAGTGAAGCTGATGCACAAGAGGAGAGCCAATTCTCACACGTGTCCAGTTTCATTTTTACAGAGACCTTAAAATAATCACAAAGCAATATCACATAAAGCTCCAATTCCCATCGATCCATAAAAGCATTTTAATGTGTTCAAGTCTGCAGCATGAACAGCCAGGGTTTCACCAGCGGCTTAAGAAAGCTAAACCTCTAATACTGGTCAATAAAAATCAATTTAGCCTTATTGGCTGTTTAAAATAGGAGGACCAGTGGGCAGAGACTAAGACCAAGACAGCATGAGATTTCACAGAGAGGAAATCTTAATTGTTAGCTCACAAAAACAGCCAATTTAGGACAATAAAAAGCATGAGCTTCACTTGAACCCAAACTGTGTGAAATGGTGCAATAACATACAAGAAGATATTGATTTTAAGTTTTGCTAGCAGTATGGAATTTGTGTAAAATTATTTTTTAACCTGCTACCATGGCAGTGTCCTGCTGAAATATCTATCTATCTATATCTATATCTATATAGATATATCTATATAGATATAGATATATTTATATATATATCCTGCAGTTTATGTACAACCTGTTCTTGTTTCTGTTTAGATGTGTTTTCCTGTATCAATCTAATCTTGCTGATCTTTATTATCTTGTATTTTTTCTATTTTTCTATACTGTTCTGTAATATTTTTAAGGCTACTGAAACACTGAAATTTCTCTTTGGGGATCCATAAAGTATCTATCTATCTATCTATCTATC
>JAUBNQ010000023.1:14566334-14587898 GCA_032353495.1 Ctenopoma kingsleyae
CTCTTCATCACTTCAACAGTTACAATGTTTGCTTAAAATGCAAAAGGACAAAATGTACACAAATATTACTACTAATACAATTACTTAAATAAATATAACCTTTTGTGCAAAGTTAAATAATTTGTATAAAGAACATTTTAAAATGACACAATGGAAAGCTCCCACAGACTGGCAAATTATTGTAGCGAGAATATTACACCAAAAGGAAGCTATAGGTTTTGTTACTGTTGATGGCTGTAGTGTATCTACTTCAGATTATTAAATCCAGTTACATTTAAGGACTGTGAAGGGAAATCTGTGATACTGATTTTAGTTTTTACTTGGCTGTGACAAAGTAGTCGGACTATGCAGGGCCAGAATTCGCAGGTGGAGCGAGACCACCCAAAAGGAGCTGCTAAGTGTGGGGAAACCCTGTCTCCATCTGGAGGAGCATGCTGACTGTACAGAATACTGGTTAAAACAAGGTCACTGTCACTCGGTGAGAATATCTAACCTGATTCTTAAAATCCACTATTCCTCTCCTATAGTCAGTAATTTATACTATGCATTGTTTGTGTTCAATGGCAACATTTGTGACATTTGTAATAATTTGACTTGGTCAGCATGCGTTTTCTAAAGTTTGGTTAGACCAGGTTGCCTCAGAAGTTCATCACACCTCTTAGTTATTAAGTGACCTGTAAAAGACACAATAGTGAAAATGAAAAATCAAACATATTACATTATCCCTTCATAAATCTATATCTGAGCAACAGATCAGATGGCACATTATTGAATATCTCCTTTATTTGTGATTCAATGTAATGGTATGATATTTTCAGGGAGGATCTTCGGTGAAACAGAATAACGTGCAGAACAAGGGGATACTTCATTACTGCCTGTTTAAAAATATCTAGTGTGACCTTGTTCTCTCCATAAACATTTATAATTGTCAGTTGTTCTGAATTCAGCTGTTGTGCTTCTTTGTTTCACTTTATGAATGCTCAAGATACTGATGTTTACGCCTGTATGCAGTATGATCTATAGACGCTCTCCCTAAAGCTCAAATCTACAGCATCCAATGCAGGGGAATCACCCATAGATTATTCTGATAAAGCCTGTGAGTAAAGCTGTGTCACTCCATCTAATTTTTTTCTTTGAAGTAACAATGATGCTAAATAAGCAGGGTCGTCACTAGGATTGAAAGACAAGGGGGGCTTAGCCCTCAGAGTTGTAGGATGAAATTAATGCGCATAGCAAGCGCTGAAACATCCTGGTTAAATAAAATAAAATCTTGTACAGCAGTTCTGCTGTTATCCCCTGCCTTTGGTTTCCTTAGCCTTTAGGATGTTTACTTTGTTTTTTATATTTATATATTTTTTAATAACAGTCTAAATAAGTTTAGGTTTTTTAACAGCCTACATGATGGGGTTGTGGTCATTAAAACATGCTAGCAAATATACCCATCAATGCTTTTAATAATATTAAATGTGACACATAATATCTAAAGATATATAGTTGAACTCCTCTTTCTTCTTCCTTGATGTCTTTCCAAATAAAGTTATATCTGTCTACCATTATTAGTAATAATGTACGTGAAAACATGTCCCAGGCATGTCCTCAGACATTTTTTTACAGTAGGATTAACATACATACATACATGCACTGTTTTCTAACTATTTTATTTTCATTGTTATAATTATAATTTTAAATGGTACTGTAACCAAATCTAAACCTCACAGGAGTGAACAAATGAACAGGACAATTGTTGCCCTTCTCTCTGTGTCGGTGTGCAGCTGGTGAGTTTGTGTGTCTGTCTGTCGGGGCAGGGATGCCGGGGCGCAAATCCACCAGCTGATCTATTTGAGACAACACACGGTTTGCAATATGATGTTTATTTTGTGTGCACTTTATTGAATGTTGGTTTGCGCCAAGATGCCAGGGCTGCTTTTTTTATCCCAGTTCATCCCGAGCCATAAATAATCTGAAGCCCCCCCCAAAATAGACCTAACAACGTCTATGTAAATAAGTATGCAGTTTTTTTTAGCTAGTTTAATTTATTTTTCCAACATATGCGTATCTAAAATGAATGAGACCTCTATTGCAACATATGGCTACATGTAATGTTATTTTCTTGGGTGCTCCCTCTGCAGTCTCAGCACTTATTGCTATGGCAATGCCAGAAAGAAAAGAGATGTCTATGAAACTAGCAAAGTCATAGTGTAACACGTCCAAAAAGTACAGCAAAAAGTGAAATTAGACTATTTTTGTCTTGATTTACTCTAAGGCATTTTCACTATGTACTGTATGTACTCTGACTTGACCATACATGTTTGTATGTTATGTAAAATAGCTACTGTGTCCAGTTTCCAATGACCTCTCTGACAAAATGGCGTCTGCTCTAGCTGCTGAAAACAATGTGACAGAGAAGAAAACCTGATCCTTTGTAGTGAAAATCCCCCCTTTTTTATTCATGGTGCAGTGATTAAACGTGGAAAAAAATTAAGCCAACATCAAGTCAACAATCATAAGATATACTATCACAAATCAATAGCTATCCATTTCTCCCAGTTTTCAGTATTTATTCTAAGCTGCTGGCTGTAGCTTCATATTTACCATACAGATGTGAAGATAACCCACACTTAATAGTGACTTATATGTGATAATTCTAGCTCATTTACCATGAAATCTGAAAGGTGAGTTGTGGCAACTGGACTTCTTTCTTGTTAGGTTGAAACTCATCCAAGTTAGTCAGGGCAGTGGAGAAGTGAAACCAACCTGGAGGATAAATCTGTGGTTTCTACCAACTTCCCTGAGGCTGATGAAGCTACTTGGATGAGTAGTGAAATGTTTCAACCTAAGTTGCCATGACTCAACCTCCAGATAACTTCACCTGGATGACTAAGAATCTTCACAGACAAAATTAAAAAGGTACAAGACAACAAATATATATTTTCTGTAGTTTAATTGCAGATACTTACCTATATAGTCAACAAACAATTATCTCAGGTAACAGACAGAGGGTCCTGGTTTCACGGTCCTGGTGACTGCTAAAAGTTCTGCTGAGACACTTTGTTTCAGCATCTGCGTTTGACATAATATTTGTATTGTATGTATTTTGAGGGGTGAACTGGTAAATTGAGTATGTTGGTCAGTTGTGATTTCCTGGATTTGTTTCTGTCACTGATCTCCATCTCATCTTTCAGAGCTGATAAGTAACAGGAACAAGTACCACTAGATGGCGACGTTGTTTATCGTTCCGATCTTCAAGATCGGTCTTGTAAACACTATTTCTTCAAACCCTCCCTCCTGCAGAGGACAGTCTCTCCAGTGGCAGACGGTGGGAAACCCTCAATGCAGGGGTGTTTGGAGATGTGTGGGGAGGATGGAGGCCTGTTCCTGCTCAACTCCCCACAGCTTTGTCTTTATTTGACCTGCTTCAGCCTTCTGTTTACCTCTGTCTTGTACATATTTAGCTACTTAGTAAATATACACATGTATATATAACAATCTGCCAACATAATTACAAACCAGTCACAATAATTATAAACACTAGTATCTAAATGCAATATAATAAAACATAGGGTTTAATGCACAATTGTGCCTTTTTAGTTCACCAGATTAGTGAAACAACATGTAAAAACTGTGAACATGTTCCAAAAAATGATTCTCAGTATGTCATGGATTGACTGTGTTTCCTCCAGTATACAAACTTTAAGATGCATAATCGTCCTGGTATTTTTGATTGAATCAAAAACAGTCAAATGAAAGTCAACAATTCCTAATCAAACTGTAAAGTGATTTGATTTATTTAGTTTTGAGTCATCCAAGGGAAATGTTGCTTTTCTTAAGAAAAAAGTCTTAAGGACACTGAGACACTTTTCTTTACATGACAAGTACTGGCTCTGTGTGAATCACAACCAGTCACAACGCCAAAGTTACAACATGCACTGAACAACAGAACATTTATACAGAAACAACAGCATAGAAAGTCAACAGGTAAAAATGTTTTTGTTTTTTGTGTTTTTTACAAAACAGACAGCCTCGGGACCTACAAACAACATTGTATAAGAGCTGGCTAAGGTCATTCAAATATCTTTTTTCAGTTCCCTGGAAACAGTGTACTTTACAAAGACTGATGGCTTAGGCAAGGTTGGGGTCAATTCCACTGAGAGCTTAAAATGTAGAAAAAATATAGTTTTTAATGTGTTCCATGTTTTAATTTGTCTCATGCTGTAATACTGGTTCCTGTTATTGTGTCATGTGTGATGCGTATTTTACTCCATCAAGGCATCTTGAATCGACCCCAACCCTGTAATACAGTGTTAGATTGATAGAGTGTGTGAATTTGGGCTACCTGCTAAAGCAGTGGGTCCTTACTGGGTTTTGGAAATACTGCATGTCCTTGAAAAGGTCCTATGATTTTCTAACAAAAATTAAACAAAAACCTTGATGTCTTTACACTTAAATTTAGAAGCTGGTGCAACAACCAAATTCTATGATTCCAGTTTAAATGTATCTACTGTACAATTAGGAATCTCGTATGGAAAACTTTCAGAATTTGTGCTCTTCTTAAGTCTTAAGTTGTATCAATAAATGAAGTATGAAAAAAGTTACTTAATACTATTTTCTCCTTAAAGCATAGTGGTTTAGGTCTTTGATTCACATCATAATTTCTCAACAGAGATTTCAGTGAAATTTGTGAAGATCTGTTATCATATTGGTTTTGAAAAAAACCCTCCAAATGGGGGGTGGGGGGGTAACATGCCAAAATAAAATTAAAAAAAAGGATGCCTTGTAAAAAATAAATATTTTTTTGTGTTAGGGTGGCGTCAAGTCACAGTATCACAGTCTAGGCATCAAATCACAACATCATGCGTGATGATTTTTACATTTTTATTATTTAAGATTAAGTATATCCATACTAGTTTCAGGATTTTGATACTTTTATGTGTGTACACACATTTGTGAAATGTGCCCATAATAAATCTCAGTTCTCTTTAGTGCTTGCTGCCTATTCACGAAAACATTGATTGTCATCATTGTTGAGAGATAATTCAGTGAAAATGGTCCCTGACTTCTTTAATATAGAAAATAATGGGACACAGTCTCACATTATACTTAATGAAAGATTAAGTGATGTCAATGCCCTTAATCTAATTAAACTCAGTTATTCTCAAAAGAACATGCCTTGCTAAAATTTAATTATTTCACAACTTCAGAAAACATTTTGAAATCTCCTTGGACGCGTAGGTTTAATATGGAAAAATGTTGAAATGTTTGGCATACATTGGCCTTGACTTTTAAAAAGAAAAGTTAAATCGAAATGAACACACCATAAAAACATTTTCTCTGTTGTTGAGACTAATGTCATGTCATGATTTCATTGTGGAATAAAACCAGTGCCCCCTCAACAACTAATATGAAGAAGTACATATGTTTATTAGGTATGACTGTAGCCTGAATGAGCAGCCACTCACCGCAAGTATTTTGAGTGAGGTTGTGAAACATCTGCTATGTATTGTTACACAATAAGATATATATTAGATATATAATTTAAATATCAAATTATTTAATTTTGGACCATGACTTTACAGATTACATTTGGGTTTATATTTTGTATTTTCAGGATAATGGCTCTTTTTTGTGAGCTTTTAATGTTTTCTAATTAGTTAGTAGTTCATTATGTGCTATGAAAGACAATAATTAGAAATATTAACTTTTAGCTGAGACTATAATGCTGCTAAAAATCAGTTTGTTATCAACTCAGACCATCCATCCCTGCCTAATTATTTTAAGTGTGCTAAATAAGAGTTCCACTGCTCGTCCAATCCCTGCTTTCCCCCTGTAAATTAAGCAGCACTTCAAAATGTGTGCCAAAGTCATCTGAATGTCTGATGTGTTCTCTTGGTATTAAAATCAGAGCTCCAGATTAAAAATGGAGAAAACAAAAGCAAGATTTCCCCAACATCCATGCTCCCTTACACAGCAGCCACACTGCTATAATTCCCTGGCTTTACGGCAGTCATCCACAGAAACACATGCATATTTCCCTCTGCCTCAGTCATTGCTATTCCTTTCACACCTCAGCTCTTCTCACTATGAAAGAACAATATGAAATGGTTCAACTCTGTGGTTAGAACAGGAAATGAAATCAGGGTTTGCGATTAGACTCTTAACCACAACAACTAAAAAAACACCCTCTGTTGACTTTTTAAACAAAATTCACTGAACACCAATGTTTTTTAGCAATGCAGTGGCCTATTTATTTGCATTCTTTAAAGTTGTATTTGTCAGGAATTGACTAAGAAAGCTTTCTGTTTAAGTGAGAAATTTATGTATGATTTAATTTAAATGCTCAGTAGCGGCACTTTCGTATATCTTCAGTTCTATTGTGTTGCTGCAAAATAATTTTTTTTAGTGTGGGGCTATAAATGATATGAACGGAAATTAACTGAACTCAGTGGGATTATCAAGGCAAACATTTCTGTTGAAATCATTTATTTATACTGTAGCCTCATCAGATTCTGGACAGACAACTAAAGGGGTGTGTGATGCCAAACTAAACCAAGGATGTGTCTCTCTCCACTAAAATGTGAGGAGGACCAAACTGACACAAATCAAGCCAGATACTGTGTAATCAGTATTATTAAGCATGTCACATATTATGTGATCACTGTGATTAGTTTAAGTATGTATTGTATAACTGTGTATCTTTCGGTATAGGTCATCTGGAGGAGTCCTATGCATTAAAACTGAATGAGAGTTTGTGCTTGCTTTTCTTCTATATTTTCTTTTATATCCTTTTTCTTTTTTCGGTCTTTCTTTTGTTTTTACCCTTTTCAACTTAGGTTAAATTTGCCTTTTTCTTAGCAACCTATTTTTGTTACAGTAACCTATCTGTTTTAACTGGTGGGGTTTCACCACGCTGTGCTTACACAATAGTTAAAGTGATTTAAGCTTGCTTGGATATCTAGCAAAACATAGATAGCAGAAGTGGGCCGCTGACCTACAGTTGACAAGAAGCCACTGCCTGAAAGAAACAGTCACCAACTCCACCTCACGTTACCTGGTAGTGAAGGACCGAAGTCTAACTCGAGTACCCGAGTACAGAGCACAAATCACATGAGTCAAAGCTCATCTTCTGCCTCAAGTTGATACATATATCTACAACTAAATTGACAAATTCCTGTCTTTGGTTTATTTCTATACTCTCCATAGTCCACAGCTGTTAATTAAGAGTCTTTTAACTTGTTGTAGGTTACATTTCACTGCTAGTTACAGTTGCTATATAAATGAATTTCACCCAGTTAAATCCAGTGGCGTGTTGTTTCTTTTGTTTATGACATCACTG
Source organism: Ctenopoma kingsleyae (assembly GCA_032353495.1). Taxonomy (NCBI): domain Eukaryota; kingdom Metazoa; phylum Chordata; class Actinopteri; order Anabantiformes; family Anabantidae; genus Ctenopoma; species Ctenopoma kingsleyae. The sequence goes on from JAUBNQ010000023.1 coordinate 14,573,665, forward strand.
ATATTAGCCAAGAACAAGCTGACTTTGACAGGAGGTTTATTTTATCATATATCATCAAAGAGTGATAATCTCTTTCAAAATCCTAACCTGGTGCCCCTTTCTTTTTACGAGTGCAAATTCATGTAACGCTACAATACTGTATACAGAATTTTTCAGTAGATGAAGCACCTTAGTCCCCTTATACTCTGCATGAAGAAGGTAGTCATGTCTTGTTATATGGGTGTAATGTCAGTTATTGTAACAGTTTTATCTGACTGTTTCTTCTGCTATGTGCCAATAAAAACTGAAGATAGTTTATGGGCTCCTAGCAGTCAAGAAGTCAAGTCTTGTTTGCCTGGAATTAGAATTATTTATGGGATGCTACAAATAGACAAACATATGAATTAGGTCCTTACATCATAATCTTGCATTTACAAAGTACTCATGAATGTGAACAATGAGGAGTGGCTCTGCTAACATGTTACTACTGTGCATACCTGTCACTCTATGGCTGCATGCCTATGTGTGTTCTTGTATATGTGTGAGAGCATACATTACATGCAATCAGACCTTCCTGACCCAATTAAAAGCCCGTTGTTGAGCTGCTGCCAGAGGACAGCTGCTATCACCATGGAAACTAGGTGTATCCTGAAGATTGTCTAAGATACCTGTATGTATATTGTGTGTGTTCTCATGCATTACTTTCATCAGTTCTGGCATTACAAGTGATTTATGATAAAGTTAACATGGTTGATTATATTCAGTGCTATTAGACTTTATTTTGATGATTTAAGGAACAAAGTACACATGGATAACTACCCTGCTTTTAGTATCTTCTGTAATCTGAAATTGCGTGCTCTCTGTGGCTGCTTTCATGTTGGTCAAAGGAAGGCCAATGCATGCTGAACATCTGCTGCTGAAATCTAAATTTCAAGTCAATACGATGTAAACATATTGAAAGTATTTTTTTAATTATTTCTTTAGTTATGAAGGACAAGCAATTAATTATGATTTTGTATGTTGGGCGCATGCATGCCTCCATAATGTGTGTTTTATCAGCAATCTAGAATATAATCTCTGACATTTATATTTGCCCATATCCAAAATTTTTAGTCCACTGCTCTTAACACATGATAATGAGGTTCTAAGACAATATTCACTGGCAGCAATCAGAAACCATCATTCATTTTCATGTTAACATAGGGGATAGCAAAATACTGTTTCAGAAAGAGTAGTCATTTTAATGGTTTATGGTCTAGAGCCTCGGATACCTGCCTCTGTGCCAAGACATTGAACCTTATACAAGATTATTCTTCACATATGGTTATGACAGAGAAGACTAGTAAATTACATACTTCTATGAGGAACTCTCTCTTATCTATATAAAAATAAATCCGGTAAGACAATCTTAAGAGTGTGTACACAAGAATTACCCCTACATCACCCATCCAATTCACACACTCTCACACACATGCACACACATACTGTATATGCAGACACTCGCACCCCTACACATGTAAATGACTAAGGCCAGGTTTTGGAATGGAGGGCACAAGTAAGTAGCTTATAGGCTTCTAGGTACTCTCCTGTATCTTGACTACAAAATGAACTGGGACTCTGTAATGGGACAGTGGGCAGCTGGATTTTTTTTCTAAAGGATATAGACTTAACCACCTGTTGTTAAAACCACATCTATCAGTTGGATTACACAAAACTCAGTTTCTCTTACAACTCTTCCTGGGAGTGGTCCTTTGCTTTGTGGGTGTGGTATACTGCTAATAGGAATGAACTGAAGGAGGGGCAGTGACATTCTCCAATTTATAAATGTTTTTCTCCCAGAGTATTCACCACACATGGTCGCCAAGAGCTTATTGCCCAGTGGCATGCTCAGGTGATTTGTGAAATATTTCAGTGAGACCCTCACCTTTGACTTTCCCTCTCCCGTTGTCTCTGGAGTGTTTTTAGTCTGTATAGTGTCTCTATTACAAACACTCCAGTCCCAGCTTTCTGTTTGTTTCTGCTTGTACCTCAGAGGCTTTTATCCAAAGTATTTTGACGCCCCCTCTCAACCTTTGATCTACGTAGCATCTCAGGTCCTACGTGATTCTCATGAGTTACCCCACGAATCCCTTCAAGGGGGAACAGACAGTTCTGGCCCAACATTTTCTGGGCTGCTTCTAAATGGCTGGTGCCCCTCTGGTAATTGATGTTGATGCTGCGTTTTGGGCTTAAACCAGCCAACAGACGCTCTGAGGGACTTGTGTCAGAGATGTCACGGAGGTGCTCATCATCATCTGTATCTGCATCAATATATTTGCTGATGGAGGAGTCATGGAAGGTGAAGACAGTTGGGGCCAGGGCAGTACTCTCTGGGGACTTTGGTGGGGTCCTGCTGCTGGCAGTGGTGTAGACAGACGTTTCAGGGCTTAGCAGAGAGCGGTCTGACACAACTGAGCTATCTGACAGGGGGGAAAGTCCTGACTCTCCCTCACTGCGACAACCTCTCCTGGGGATAAGGCTTTTTGAAGAGCTACCAGAAAAGAAGAATTTTCTTGTCTTCTCTGAGACTGAGGGCTTTGTTACAGACACAGGAGTCAGCATGCGGTCATGCTCACCAGTGGTTTGTTGGCCTACTTTTGCACTTGAATGCTGGGGCAAAGCTGTAGCTGGACTGTGGGAGAACTGGTTGCTTTCCTGAAGACCAAGGTCAATTGCTGGACTATGGGGGTAGCGTGGATTCTCCTGGAAGTCTGTAGCACAGCTGATGTAGCTATCAATGCTGGATAAGCTTTTCATGTCCCCCACTCCTTCTCTGGCACCTAGCACTGTTGACCCGTGATCTTGGATGGCCCCTAACTCTATCTCATCTCTGTGTCTGCCAACTCTGGAGCCTCTGTCTTTAGCATTGAGGTTAGGTTGTGATTGTGTCTTTGCCATCTGGTTGTACATCTCCTCTAGCTTCTGAACATTTAGCCTCTGGGGACTGGTGGCTTGGACCTTGTTGGGAGAGCCCAACTCATGGGCATTGAATGAACGATTTGAACTTGTCTCTGATGCAGCCCTCTTGGGAGTCCATTTCCAACGACTTGGAGAGAGGTGGTTGTCATGAGGCCTCTCACTCTTCTCTACCACCACATCCATCAGTTCTGCACTACGAGCAAAAGCCTCTTTCAAGTTCATTGAGACAATGCTTCCATTTCTCTTTGCCCTCTCAAGAGCCTCTCTTCGTTTAAGTGCTTTTTCCTGTCTCTTCTGTTCCTTGTAGAATTCTGAGAAGTTATTTACAATAATAGGAATAGGTAGAGCAATCACCAGTACACCTGCTATGCAACACAGCCCCCCCACTATCTTTCCCAGCAGAGTTTTTGGGTAAATATCTCCATAGCCAACTGTGGTCATAGTAATAGTAGCCCACCAGAAAGAAGCTGGAATACTTTTAAATTTTGTATCCTCCTCATCCTTCTCAGCGAAAAAAACCAGACTGGAGAATATCATGATACCCATGGCTAGGAAAAGGATGAGCAGGCCCAACTCATTGTAACTCCTTCTCAAAGTGAATCCCAGAGACTGAAGACCTGTGGAGTGACGTGCCAGCTTCAGAATACGCAGGATACGCATGATTCGAAAAATCTGAACCACACGGCGGACATTCTGAAATTGCAGCACACTCTTGTTGGATTCTGTCAGAAAGATGGTGACATAATAGGGCAGGATGGCCAGCAGATCAATGACATTTAGAGGACCCTTAAAGAACTTCCACTTGTTGGGGGACGAGAGGAAGCGAAGCAGATACTCCATGGTAAACCAAGCAATACACACAGCTTCCACATGGGCTAGTTGTGGGTTGTCTGTAGACTGGCCAAACTCATCCGTGTCCTGCAGCTCTGGAAGGGTATTCAGAGACAAGGCAATTGTGGAAAGCACAATAAAGAGGATAGAGATGATGGCCAGGATCTGGAAGACAAATTCAAAAAAGTACTATGAGTAAGGATTGTAGGATCAGAGAAAGACAAACACCAGATATGCAATTAAGCACACATTTCTTACACAGCCAAGTCAATTAAACCTAAAAGTAAATAAAATAAACAGTGACTGTCAAGGGGTTTGATTACAATGTGAAAGTGCTGACAGAAAGTTAATTCCAATAATTGCAGAGTCTAAACAAACCTTTAATAAATGATTGACTAAGAGCTAAAGGATTGGATTGTCTTGGACCATTCATCTATTCATGACTCATTTATCTGGCTTATCCACATGGGTGAGTGTACTTGAATGGAAAATAATGTTTAGCAACCAACAAACCAAAGCAAAGGCATCCCAGATTAGTGTACCAACTTAGGTAATATCTTGTCTCAAATTGTCTAAATAAATGTCTACTGGTGCTTTTAGTCAAAGCACCAGTAAAGTAAAAGCACCAGTGTTACTACAATTTATCCTGGGGGATTATTGTTTTAGCCAAATTTCACGGAAATCCATAAAAGGTTTGTCAGGACTCTTCAGTCAAACCTCAAGGGGTGGCTTGGCAAACTAGTAATAAGCCTTCCACAGATTCCCTTATGGAAACCTTGCTACCACTTTTACTTTCTCTACATAGTCACGTTTGGTCGTCTTTTTTGTGATATTTTAATCTCTTGGTGGTGCCTCATGAAATGTCAAGGGATCACTTAAGTTAATGTGATTTAGGACCATGGATAACATTTACACTGTACAAATGTTCAAGGCAAACCATCCAAAGATGTTCAGATATTTCAGTCTGGACTACCATGGTGAACTGACCATCAGACTGGCACTGCCATCTATGGAGCCATGCTCCTAGTATGGTTTATAAGGATTTCCTATGTGTAAATGAGCAAACTACTTTCCATAAACCTGAAGAGCTATGGTCAAATAGAAACAGTAAAAAATTAAGTATTTCTTACACTACAGATCTGAAAGATCACTTTCCTCTGAACTGAAATTTGCATGAATTTGCTAAAAGACAAGTCTGCCAGTTTCACACAGTACTGACCCTGCTCAATATCCACCAAATCAGTGACATGTTGATGAAACAGTAACCAGGGTCACAAAACATTATCTTTATGGTTTTTCACACAAGTTTCATCTTATATTGTCTCTAGATTTAGAGGGGAGAGGCCAATCTTCCCTCTACTGTCACTCCTCAATGACATAAAAACACACATGAAATAGTCACATACTGTAGGAGCAGAATGTCCCAGAATCAACTGCACTAGATAACGCCTGATTCACATTACACAGTACAGAGAGCAGTCTGGGAAGTCTGTCAAAACCAGCTCACTGTCACACGCACACACACACGCACACCCACCACACACACTTCCCCACCCACACTCAAGCAATCATACCAGGAGACAAGTATGTGGTGGTAGACTTCACCTCTTTTAGCACTGTATGACAGCTCCCCTCTCAACCAGTATTCACGGTGTAAACAAAAAAAATCACTGCATTTGCTTTGAAGTATATTATTCTTGGGCTTGTTTGATCTGAAGAAGTGACTACACAATGGGAAATAGCTGAAGAAATGTTATCTACCCTGCCTGTAATATAGCAACCATTCTGTGTACAACAGATAAAAGATACTTGACAATAACCAGAATGATTGCATTTTTATACAGTGTATTTTAAGAATAATAAAAGTGTTATCAGTACACTAATGTCGTGTACAGTTAAAGGTGAGAATCGTTGTTGAAACACATAAATCTACTGATGTCAGAGACTAAAAGTCAGTTTATCCAAATCATATTATTTCTCCGCTTACAGGTACCTGCCACGGAGATCACAGCTGATGCCCTGAGGAAGCTGAACTGAATTTCAATTGTGCTATTGAAAACAGTGGAACATTTTGTGAAAATGTGTTTCCTGAAATGTTACAGTCATACTGCATAATACACAGACTTGTTATTACCTTTTACTAAGTTTATGTTGACCCTATTTTTCACAACTACTGAAAAAATGTCCATGAAATGGTTGAAAAGTGAACTACTGAATACTTTCTTTCATATAAATTTGTTAAATTAGACTATATCTAGACATTTGCAGACCTGCCATTTGAGATTTGTGTGCAGTATGTTTTTTAGACTGTTTTCTCATTACTCAAATAAAAATATCCATGTCATGCATTGGCATGCCATGTATGCCCTCTGTTGATAGCAGCCTTTTAAGAGAGTTCCAAAATCAGTTTTTCTCAAACATGGGGATGAACAGCATAAATTCAACAGCTCCCTCGTGATCTGAGTGCTAAGGTATAAGAAAACGGCTCCTGTCTGACCTTAATAATGTTGAGTCATAAAGGCAGCATGATCCAGAGATGTATACCGTATATATTTATCATAAACATACATATACTCTGATATTCTGGTTTCTGTAATGCGGTGAACACAGCTAAGGTTATGTGACAGGGGAGCATCTGTTCCTTTAGAGGATCAAGGACAGAATTACTTCATGATCTATTAGTCTGCATATTAGTCCTGGCACAGGACCAAACAGCACAATGATGAGGTTAAGATGTTAAATGATCGGAAAAAAATGAACTGGTAAAAATACTTTCTTCTAAAAATGAGTGCAGTCAAGCCCTAGATAACAATGCACTCTAGGCATTAAACGCAAGACGTAACCGTTAGCATAGATGAACATGAAATCATTTAATTAGAAACATAATCTAGTGCAAGTGCAGCATAATAATTGCATCCTCCCTGCTTTTGTTAAGTTAGACCAAAACCATATCTAAAAAAATGGATGTACTGGTTAAACACACAGTTGCTTGTGTAAATAAATGGATCACATGACGTGGGGTTTCCCTATAACTCTTCCAGAGGAAATTAAGGCACAGAGGCAGAAACAGGTCAGTAGCAACTGGTTGGGTGTTGCTGACAATGGTGTAATAATTTGGAGTAACGTGAGAGCTAAAGAGACGACCTTATCTACTACCAATCAGAGCAGGAGGACACTGTTGCTATAGCGTCATGGCAGACATGAATAATGACCACGTCTGTTTATTTTCTTCCCTCTGTGCTCCTGTCCTCCTGCCCTGGAGGAGATCTATTTGAATCAAATACTTCAAAAGCAGAGTGATGCTGGGACTGAGGTGGAGCTGGCGAGGGCAGCCAGAAACTAAGGGGGGGAGAGAAGATGCACTGTCAAGGATGGAAAATGGTGAAGTTAAAAAAAAAATGTACAAACCAAATAACACCTGATGTATGTAACAACTTATTAGTCCACTGACCCAACAGAACACACAGACACAACAGAATTATAATAAATCAGAAAATGGGTTGAGACCTGCTGCTTGAAGTCATGAGAGATTGTAGCTATGGAAGAGCAGACAAAAAAGGGCAGGGCAGAGGTAATAGGATTGGGATGCTGGAAAAACAAGTCTCTAATGAAGTCACATTGGTGCTACTGTGTAACAATATGATTATGAGGTCAAGTTTCTCTAGAAAACCCTGCACATTTCCCACTGGACTATGTCCCTGTTGGCCACTATATGCAATACTCTCTCACACTGCCTTGTGTCCAACTCTTTCTATCCTGGATTGTTTAATCTCCCAGGATGTTAATTCAACAAAGAATTGCACTGTAAATTTAGAAATACACTTTTCATTGCACACAAAGGAGGCCACAAACAAACACATGTCTAGTAAAGGTTGAATGAAGCTCTAGACATGCTTGTAATCAACATAATTACAGACTATTTATAAACTCTCAATGGAAACATAAGGTACAGATGCTAATAGTGGCCACACCCAAGACTACATCCTTTATGTCTTTCAAGTTCTGGGTGATGAATACTCCATTGTTGTAGCTAAATTATATGGGTACAAATAATAAGAGTGGAACTCCCAGTGAATGCTCCTTGGTGGCCTAATAAAGGGAGGAAAAGATGAGGAGAGGGAGATATTTATAACTGCAGGAGAGGAAAAGACAACGTGTGTGTAAGAGAGAGAGAGAGAGCAGATTGACAGGAAATCCCACTGTGACTCTAAACAAAGCCAGATGACACTGGTTTGTGTCTCCCATGGCACACTGTCATGTGGCTCAGCAGACACAATAGTCCACACAGAGCCCTGTCTTCTACACAAGGTGAAGCCAGCTCGGTATCATGAACTGTGACATTCTCCTCTGAGTTACAAGTGGAGCAGAACTGAATTCACATTTGGAAGAAGGTACTGTCTTTTTATTACTCCAAGACTAATGACAATACACTGTGCATACAGCAAACAAATTCAGCTCTCAAGAGGCACCTACATTCAGTGAGGGAATAACTCATTCATTTAAAGTTATTCCTGGGTATGGTAGTTGTATATGGGGCACGAATTGTAAAGTGGAGCATGCACAAATGAGCAGCTCAATTCTGTCACATTTAGCACTAAACAAGTCCTGAAAAAAGCATAAATGAGAAATTTAAGATAATTTCTACTTTATTTATAGCATTATTTGTGAACTTTGTTATAGTTAAATGGTACATCTAAATCCTAAATGTAAATCCTGCATTTGAATCCTAAATGTTATCTCTAATTCCAAAACTACTGTAATATTAATAGAATATTTAGCTAACATGCAAATTAATATTCCTGGTTGCTAGAAGTAACAAAATTAAAGCTCACAGGAAAAACTGAAGACTGTTGGCCAGTTTGACTGAGTGCACTTGGAGGTCTCCTGCAGTCACATGCTCTTGCCAGCAGTTATGTCAGATTCCAGCAACTACTCAAACACTGGAAGGGCAAACTTCCAGCGCTTCAGTAATGGCACCTTCAAGGTTATCTGCCACTGGGACATGACATCAGTAAGTGTTATGTTCATATTTGTGTACTGTTGTTACTATTGTTGGAAAAAGCTAATCAACTCACAGTACTAGTGTGAATAATTAAGATCAGCTTGTGCTATGCAAAGTGTTTGTGTTTTTTAAAGTAGCTGTACAAACTGTACTGTTTGTCCACTACCAGCTCTCATTAAGATACAGACACCTGATTTTATGTTGGCTGTGTCCAGCAACTGTAAGGAAATGAATGTGACGCCAGATAACAAAGAGAATAAAGTAGAATTTATAAAACCTCTCATTCCTGTTAATTTATGTGCTGTGAAACAACCCATAAACAACACATGATTACAGTATAAAGTCATGACAGTGAATGTATTAGCAAGCAGTTGCCTAATTACACATCCAAATGACATAAGGCATCATTAGCAAACTTCTGGCTATCCAAAATAATTTGAGTACAGTATTCACAAATTCATTTTGGAAAACATCCAGCATTTTATGCTGTTAAATCCATGATCTCCACCAGCTAGTGATCATTGTCTTTGTTTGCAATTTTATGCTAGGCAGATAGTGTGGAGTCAACAAAGCTTATTTACTACTGGCTGCTGTAGCTCTCAAATTTTATGTTATTTATGATATTTATGTTGTTTGTTTTTAATTAGACCAAATGAAATAAACTCTAGAAGATTAGATTTGATTCATTGTTAGTATAAAAACATTAATTAGTGCAGCTTAAAAGTGAGAAGTCATTTTCTCAGGATCCACAATGGATAATTGTAAATGCTAAAATGTAATGATAGTATAAGTAGAGAAAAGTCATTAAGCAAATAAACAGACTCGGTTTTGTCATTTACACAGTATTATCTGTCTGAGGTTTGCATTAATAAAAGTAGAATTTCAGCATTTGGCAATATAAGCTACTGAAGCAGGAAAGACCCAGTGGGTTCTGAATTCAGCAGAAATAAGATTTATTCCTACAAAGTTACACATCTCGTTTCATCTTGTTTCTGCTCTTTTGACGACAGATTAGAAAAATCTGATTTTGATTTTACTTGATTTATTTGTTTATTTTGATTAGGCCCCCATTGGTTAGGTGCAGCTCAGGTTAGTATTCTCACGCTGTAATAAGTCTGGTGGCATCCCAAGTGGCAATTCGGGAACTCCCAGACTCCCAGTGCTCCAGCTCACACCCTTCTCATTAGCAGCAACAGGAGCACCAGACACATACTTTTCCTGAGAGTCCTAACACCATTGCCTGTTAGCTCTCCCAGCGCTCACACAAGGAAGCACATTAGACCCAACTAATAATGAGAGGCAATACACTTGGACTTCCATTTAAAACTTAAATTGGTATTTACAGAAGGTTTTTTGGCAAAGGTGTGTCTGTCACTAAGATCCCCTGACTATCTGACTTGCTTTCCCAGCATCCCCTGAGCTACTTCCAAGGCCACAGTGATACCATGCAACACTCTCCCAGCCTCAACTGCTAGCCACTGTCACCATGACAACCCCCTTGAAGCTCGACAGGAGGTGGCTACGTGGACCTGCTTGTGAAAAGCAAGTCTGACAGAGTCTCCTTCTTTCTGTCTCCACCCTCCCTCTCTCCTTCCTTGTATCCATGATTTGTACCTTATTCAAAGCTCACCCAGCTTTGTAACATTTGTGCTGCTCTAGTGTTCTGTCTCTAGGGTTTTCTCTTATTTGTGTCAGACTATTTAAGTTGTTGTGCTACATTCTTTACATGCACAATGGGTTCTGTTCAATCAGTTGAGCTGGTTCACATTGGTCTATGGCACAGCATACAGTAAAGCAATATCAAACATAATTATTTGAAAATGAAAAGGCGGCTTCATAAATACTGGAACCATCAGACATGATATTCAGGTACAGATGCTGGCACTGAGTGTCACACTTTTGTTGTCACATCACTCAACTGGATTAACAGACATCACGTAACAACACGATTGATCTTCATCTTCAACAGGATGTTATTATCAGTGGTCAGTAGTACAGTGATTTTGTGAGTGTTAAATGATGTGGAATAATTCACACCCCTCATTCTGAATGTAGAAGGGCTCTGCCTCTCTTCCTGTGAAAAAGATGGGGTTTCCATGGAGACGGGAGGAGACTGTGACTTCCACATTTCCCCCAGCATGACAGCTTGAAACACACACACACACACACACACACGCACGCACGCACACACACACACACAGCTGTTGTCTACCCACCTTACATCACTTGTGCTTGTAACTTTGAACAGCAGAGCCTTGTTCAGCTTAACCCCCCCACATCTTGCCAAAATTAATATGTTGTATTTTGTGGCTCTTCAAAAGTACTACTGCCAGTTTTAGTGTGCGGAATGAAACTGGTGACCTATGATCATGAACTTGCTTCTCTAACATTAAGGCATCTGCACTTCTAACCTCCTTGTGTGTCTTAATGATGGGCAGTTCTTCCTGAACAAGGCCCAGACTATAATATTATTTAATGAGATTTATAATACATTTAACTAACTTAATTAAATCATCTCATCTCATCATCTATATTTGACTTACATTACAGGTCCTTTGACATTGCTTCATGTCAGAGTACATATCCCACATTTGCAATATTATTAGCAGAGGTAATGTTCATAAGACTGGATGTAGGTAGGAGTATTTAAATGAACATCTGATCATATCTCCATCCCCTATGTGTAAATATATATTATTCATTTCTTTATTTCTTAATTTAGCCCCATGAAACACTGTGTACTTTGAGTTCAGAGAAAAGACTGAAACAAGCCATTTTTGGGGCCTTCATCAAACTTTTTTCCCAACTCATGCAGTGCTTGCAAGCTCAAAGTGCACGACAACGCCATTCAGCAAACCACTAATGCAGGTAGGAAATCTATGCTTGGACCACCCATCTCTTGAATGAATACCACCTCATCTCCTCTCCCTCTCAATTATTCATGCATTTCAGATGAAGAAGAGAATCCAGACTCAGCATCTATATTTAAACTATGACTGGTCCATGGTGGTGGTATAAATAGAAACAGTATAGGGTCTGATGTGCTGCACCAAAAGAGGTTGTATTTATCAGGAATTTAAACTTACACAGCATCTATAAGGATTGGAAAGAAATGAACGGTAACTTCAGAGCTCTCAGTCTGAAGAAACATCATAAAGCAATAATAAAGATAAGACAACGTAATGGCTTGACTTGTTTCTGTTTTCCATTAAATGTTTAAAAATAGTCAAATCCGTTCGCCTTGGTAGTCTCCCCACTGCACAAAATAACTTGTCCTTAGTGATGGTCTCACATGTTGACAAAAATATAACAAGGCAAGTCTGATTGATGCAGTCTTGCAGTCCATGATAGTTTATTTATTACAGAAATCAGAGAACGTCACAGTATACTGTGCAGACAGCAGCACAGAAGGAAAATGTAAACAAGAGCGAAACATTGATTTGAAATGCAAAGACACACACACACACACACACACACACACACACACACACACGGTCAATCAACAATGATGCCTGAATACAAGGCAGCTGCAAGTCTCAGCATCACACAAATGACAGTTGCCATGGCGATAGCGACAGTGAACTTTTAACCATTTAAGTGATGGCAATGAAAGGGAAATAAAGACAGAAATGGAAGGAAAACAATAACCTTCAGAAACAGAGAAACAAAGACAAGACTCTGAGACCTAGAAAAATGTGAATGTCATGTATTCTATTCACAGAACAAGGCAAAGCAAGAGTACTCTTAATGCTGAAGTCAAACACATGCTTACTGGAGATATTTTACTTACTCAAACATTACACTGAGTCCATATTTCACACTGTGTGCGAGCTCAGATCAGTGGCCATTCAGTGTAGGTGCTGTTAATCCCTTTGAGAACTGCACACTGATTAACATGCAAATCCTTGAAGTTCTGACAATTGGACAACTGTAAGCATACGCTTTTTGTACTTAAAACCACATCTGTTGTACTAGTCCAGAAACCATTTAATAACCCTCCTGACCATCATGTAACCACCTGTTAGTTAAGAGAGAATGTGTGAAACATACTGTAGCATAAGTGCACCGTGTATAGGAGGCTCTATTTTGTAAATGAATAATTAGCAATCCATAATTAATAATCAACAAGCCCCTCCCCCCTTAGTTATTATTAAGCTTTCCATTTCACACAGCAGTATGCAGTTTTATCATGAAATGCATGGCAAGTTTATCAGTTCTTGGTAATTTTTTTCAAATATTGGGTCTTTGTAGTAACGACACTATGATTATGTTTGCAACAAATACATAATCACTTTTGTAGTGTAGTTCCGTATGGACATACATTTGGGAAGGTTGCAAAAAATATGTTTACACTGTCATCACAAAATAATGTGGTGTGAAGGGATCCTTGGAAGTAACACTAAACCAATTAGTAGATTATTTTAGAGAAGACAGCTTAAACTATACCACTTATCGTGTCTAGAGTTGCAGTGACAGTAAGAACATAAAATAATGTAGTATGAAAATTGTGATGAGGTGGTTTGTGTACGTAGGACTGTGCTGAAACCTTAAAGTAGTCCCAGGCCAGGTTAAAGTGGTCGTCAAGGTGACAGTTTTCTTGCACCAGTAGTCAAGTGCACTCTCCCTACTCTAAAAATCAGCCATTGACTTGATGAATGCTTCTCTGTCACCTTAGTGGGTTCTATTTCTGCCTCTGGCCTTCACGCTTTCCCCAAAGTCATTCATTCACCTTTCCTCACAACTTGCGCAGTGAAGTGAAATCCACCGAAGAGAAAAGCTGGAATAGCTACAACAACTGGGGCAGCCTCTAGACCTACTGTATGAGTTCTGATTATAGAACAGAACTGAGGATTGGTTACTGTGTGCAGGAGGTCCCATACTGTAGTGCAGTAGTACTTAATATTTTTAATGGACTGAAGTCTTTAAACTAGTTCAGGCACTGATGCAACCACTTGACCCTCTGCTAGACAGACACCTCCACACTGTAGAAATGGTCTGTGTTATTTAAGGCTAGGAATACTTTAAGAAAATGATTGACAACAAGGAAAATGTACTAAAAGCATATAAATAGACAGCGGATAGTTTAATTTGCCTAATATTAGCTTGGCATCTGTACAGTGGAAATATTATGCAAACCAATGACTGAAAAACATTTAGCGCTGCTCCCGGTGTGTTACGTCACATGACGAGTGTTGAAATGATGCGATGTGATGCGCCATGGCAGGTGTGTGTTGGCCTTAACAGTGATGTAATCCATCCATCCATTTTCTTAACCACTTGTCCTCGTAGGGGTCGCAGGGGGTGCTGGAGCCTATCCCAGCTGTCATTGGTCGAGAGGTGGGGCACACCCTGGGCAGGTCGCCAGTCTATCGCAGGGCTGACATATACAGACAAACCATGCACGCTCACATTCACACCTACGGACAATTTAGAGTCACCAGTTAACCTAACATGCATGTCTTTG
>JAUBNQ010000023.1:14592469-14611695 GCA_032353495.1 Ctenopoma kingsleyae
CAAAACTAAAAGGAAAGTTATTTTTTTACTTACATTTGTTAGGTTTCAAAGTGAACAGTTGAAACTATGTCAAAAAATTTTCATTAGAATTTTCAAAGTTTCATTAGTCAAAACGATTCCAAAAAAGTTCCTGTGGTTTTGTGAGTTTTGTATCTGAGTCTAAATCAAGCAGCTTGGGTTAGCCCTATGGCCTCTGAATGTACAGGTTTGCAGGCTCTGCTAGTTATTTTACTGTCACAATTCATTTTTGACACAGTAGTAATGTAAGTAACACCATTAATTACCACACCATTAGTCTAAATAAGGTTTTACTCTGAATGTCAGCCTTAATCTCCTGAGGCTTTCAGTCTGTCGGAATAGTGAAGCTGATTGTGTGTGGAGAGTAGGCTAGAAACAGAGGAAACAGAGGCAGTGAGCTATATTTAAACATTTTACTTTGTCATAAGAATCAATTATAAACTCCAGGGATAGAGTTTCACTATATTACTAACTGTGTACTCTATAGGTGTGTGTGTGTGTGTGTGTGTGAGAGAGAGAGAGAGAGAGAGAGAGTGTGTACAGTATGTTTGATTGTGTTCTCTTGATAATTACCACAAAGTCATAGAGTGGTTAATTTTTCTCCCATGTCTCTAAATCTATATGTTAAGCATAATAAAAGTGAAATATTGACCAAACATCAATTGCAGTTTTGAGTTTATTTCAACTTTACCCTTCATAGTTTTATAGCGGCATTTGAATCTGACTTCAGGGCAGAAGGGTTAGAAGAGACATAGCTCCTCATAGACACAGCTGTTGATGAGAAGACAGTATGACAGGCAGAGAGAGCAACCAACATGAAAACAATCACTGATGCACTCTATCTCTGAGTACACATGATGCCAGCTTATATTTCTGCACTGCACAAAACCACAACATGAACAAATAACCAATTATTTCCCCTTAATCCCCTATCAAGCACAAATTTGTGACTTCGGTTTCATCTGGGCACACTGTAGCTTCTTGTCAGAGAGTTACGTGAGATACTCAGTTTGTTACTGCTCTCTTTTTCTGTGGCCTTTTTAAAATATGTACATTCTGTAGACACATTACTGATACACATTGTATCTATGGTGTTCACAGTTGAGTAGCAGCAACTTCAGCATCACTACCCAACCACTGTCTTCCATACTTAAATGTTGGATGATAACATATTTCACAGTGAAGATAAATTATTCATCAGTGTGCTCTGAAATGGTTATGAAGACTTTATTTAGATATATATATACTTTGTGCATGAATACACAAATTTAGTGGGAGCTTGTGTATGACATGACACATACAGTATGTGCTATCTACAGTGTGCTATTTATGTCACACCCAAAACATATAGTGTGATTTATAAGTAATGTTTCATTTTTTTTCATTTTATTTCAGTGGTATTTACAGGACATTTGTTTTTTCCTACTGAAATTGGCCTTTAAGCTGTTGGTTTCATTTTTTGCCATCACTACATCCTAAACATCAAAGACCACAACATAAGTTTTTATTGTGCATCCTCTAGCTCTAAACATTGTATTGTATATATATATATTGTATATAATCTGTATGCAGGTGGCCAAAATTATGTAAGTCACAATCAGCTGCATTAGTATTATTGTTTTTTATAGTTAGTTATGATCATGGTTTAGGATGGTGATGGTGATCACTCAGTACGTCATTTACACGAGTCTTGGCTGAATTGCTGTGAAATTTGCTGTAGATATTTTTAAACCCCAGACCCCAGAGGATGAACTGTATTAATTCATAAAGGATGAACCCCTTTCAAGGTGACCTTGAAATGCCTCTTTCCCAAATCAGGCACCTTTACAGAGTTCTAGGATTTCCAGTCACTGCACTCTAGTGCATTCTAGTGTCAGTTTTACAAGACTTCCTATACATCATCATCCATTTTACAGGATGTGGCTTTGCAGCTGTCAGAAATATTGTTAGATTCTAGTCGGGTTGCTGCATGTTTTGGATCCAGCTGCAGACTCATTTATGAGTAGGAATATATCCAAACAGCATTTATATGTCATCTTAAGTGACATGAGAGGAACATAATTGGAATTTGTTGCTGCCATGTGATGCACAATACCCACTGACAAAGCAGAAACTGGTAATTCCTCATGTTTGGCTGCATGGATGACAAACGTGACAGCAACATTCATATTCAGTCTTGGTTTCATTTGTAAATTGTCTGATGCCAAACCCATGCGGATACTAGATTCTATGACTCCATTAAGTATCTTAGTGAAATGTCTCAAATGTGATTATTTACAGTCAGGATCGATGGCTCTTAAACCTTCAGCAATGAATGTCTGAGAAAAAGGAAATATTTTGACCAGTGCCCCTAAAATTTTCAAATAATTTCTGCTCAAAGTTGTTTTACAAAATGTCTACTGTAGTTTTCTAATAATTACTCTAACGAGATGTATAGTTGCATTTTAAATTTATGCGTTATAAGTGACATATACCTGTAAGGAAGGATTATTTGCTTGTCAAGTTTCATTCTCAGCATCTTAATCTGGTGATTTCTAATAGTTTTAATAGAATGAGACCATTCAAATCTATGATGATGTTAGATCAATGCTACTGCAGGTGAAAAGGCTTTTCCTGGTGCTAATTAGACTGTCAGATGCTGCTTTCCAAGCGATCAGACACAATCTTATTTTGTTGTGACGCAAATTTGATTTGAGCAAGAGACGGACAATGCTGTGGCTTAGAAAGAATGTAAACAGAGAGAGGGAAGCTTCAAATTGGGCATAGAGTCTCCTGGAGAATAATTAATGTGACATTTCTCTGACATTTAGTCTGAGGTATAGTGGAGGCTGAAGAAGGGAAGGAAGGAAGCAGAGATACAAGCTGGGGGAAAGAGAGACAGGAAGGACAACAGAGCAGAAAGAACACAGGGAACAACATCTTGACAAATCTGCATAGACATAAAATCCAGTAACTAAGCAGAAGTGTGATCTCACACACGCACACAGACACAGAAACACAAATAGACCTACTCTAATGTTCAGTACCCACTCCTTCAATGATGATAAAATTGTACTTTTGTTGCTTGGTAACCATTTGTTATGTGCTCATCTCTACCATTCACCATCTGTTTATGCGCTGTTACACATACATTACCATTGCTGACCCACAATTGGAGAGCACAGCTGATGAGCTAACACCAGGACAGCCTGTGGTCAAAGTTGGACCGCTTGACAAGCCCACAGTTTGTTCCAGCCTATTAAAAATGACTAAGACTATAGATCAACCCCTATCAGTGCTTTTAGTAGTTTGGTCTGTGGTTTCACATTGTCCTTTTAAGCTAATTAGAAATTGACAGACTCTGCTTCTTGGTGTGTCGAGGCTGCTCTTTTTTCTGGCACGCCATCCACCACTATCGGTTTATAATGAATCCAAACAAAGTGATGTTTGGGAAGAACAGTTTTTTAATGGTAAGCACTGTAACCACTGTGTGGCTATTGAGAGCTATAGATCAGCAGACGACAACATGCATAAGTACTTTTCTGTGTCATTATTCAAAGCAAAGAGCACCTATCTTGGTTAAGCACTCCAGAACTGTTCTCCATTGATACATTATTTTGATAAACTGTAGATATCAGGGTGCAGTAATGGATACAGCAACGTATAGTTGAGTCAGAGTGGTCGTCTCCTTTTTGTAGGCTACAGCACTTTCTTAGCTCTAACACAATAAACATTGATTTTACATCTCTTTGATTCGTATGAAGAAGACATTTCACAGACAGACTCGCAGCCTTCATCTCAGTTTGTTTGTGGGATAGTGCTGACATTTCTCACAAATCCTAACCGTAACAGCATCAGCCAGCAGAAACTGCTAATAGTTTAATTTCCCTTTCACATACGATGATTGCTGCAAGACAAACAAGGCACGGCGCTCCCTTTAAAACAGTGTTGGAAAGACAGAGCATCCTCTTTGATCGCTCTAATCCAACATAGAAGAGCGTGATCAAAGACTGCTCGTGTTTAACACTGTTGTGGTCTGCCCGGCTGCAGTTGCAGGTGTGGCTCCCTGAAAGGCCTTCTGACGCTGTCTTTTTGCTCTGACTAAAGGTGAGCACACCTGATAGAAGTCAGTAAACATGGCCTTCAGATAAGGAAATAATGTGCAGCAGGGTGAGGACCTCAACATCTAATTATGTCTGGGGGCATTCAATACATGGTTGTTATAAACAAAACGCAGCTGACATTGTCATTCAACCAAATAGTGTATAATATTAACACACAACTGTGTGGGTGGGAATTCTAGCTCAGCTGTCACCTCTCTTTTTCTTGACTTTTGCTCTAATAACTTGCTTGAGCAGTTGATCCAGCTGCTTTCTTACTGATAACTGATTTCTCACTTATTACAATATTTGCAGTGATGAGATGTCACAACCATTTCCTACTGATCAAAAAGTGTTTCTCCCAAACACTGATTTATCCAAATGATTAAATCTTGAATAATTTCTGGCTTTTTATTTATGTGTACATACATCTAATTTAATAATCCAGCCTCCTCCAGAATATCTCACACTCAACTGGCTCAGGGTGGGGTTCTCACAAACAACCGACAGAGTGCAGGGAAGATTTCAAAGAAAATACTTCAAGTCAAATAATATTCATAATAATATAAAGGCAGCTAAGTGATATTTAAATAATCAATTGGTGCATGACCAATGTATAAGATCAGACTAAGTGTAAGCATGAGCATGTGTATATGTGTGCATCTCTGTGTGTGAAGAACAGATAAACATTTACATTTTCAAGAACAAGCTAACGATAAAGCAAAATGCTTGTGTAACAATTTGACAAATAGAGCATTAGAGTAGATGCAGATAATGAGCCTTGTGTCATGTGACGAGTGATTAATAGTGATGTGTTATCAAACTCATGTAACTGTTAATACATGCTTTTTCTAGTTCTTGAACTATGATAATGGAAGATAATATCCCACGTGGATAAATAACATCCAATGGTTGTTCCAGGCTTGGAACAATCATAATATTAGTAAATAGCAAAAGTGCAGCACATCGAGGTGTCCTGATTTTCCCATGTTGTGCAACAGTAAATGTACTTTAGAAAGTGTTAGTGGCTGTAAAAAATCCAGAGTTCATTTTCACTGATGCAAAGCTTTCATTTATCTTCTTTGTTCCTTTTGGAAATAATGGAAGTCACCTATGCTCAGTTGCATGTTACTTTGACATAGGCATCTATATTGTAGCCCTATTAATAAAATGGTCTAAAATTTATAGCATTATGTTAGTTCACTTTAAAATGACCCAAATATATAAAGACACTTACATCTGATCCTTTTAAATTAATAAACTTGCATTTACAAACTCCATGTTCAAATGGAAGACAGTACTAATATTTGCTGATGATATACCTCTGTACTCCGTACGTAGAGGTATTTCCATAGTCATTTACAACATTAACTACACTGTATCTATGATCAAATGTTATAAAATCTGTTTCTCTTTCAAAACATGTAAATTTCTATGACTCCAAACTTTTGACTGATAGTCTATATACTGTATATACTTGTGGTTAGATGCTAACTGCAATACATTTCAACTTTATAATCTAATCTAATCTAATCTAATCTAATCTAATCTAATTTAATCTAATCTAATCTAATCTAATCTGACATTCTAATGTGAGGCATAATGTGAAGCATACTCATAGCATATTAGTTTGTTAGCATGATAATGTTTTGTATGAAAATGTAAACTTTATGCGTGTCTACTTGTCTTGTGTGCACTCCTGCAGAAATCATCATCACATTAGCAGAAGATTGCTCCACCCAACCACACACTCCTCTTGTTCACCTAAGATTCAATGACAATTACCTTTGCTGCAACAGATGAACTGGGCTTTTCCAAGAGGTCCCAAAGTTTCTTTCGTTTTTCAGCACAGCAGGTGTTGTCAAATTCTTCTCCCTCTCTGTCTTTTAAATTGTCAGCCTCTCTTTTGAGCTCCTCGTTCATTTGCTCCTTTTTCTGGTGGTACCTCGCCTGGCAACATGACTCCAGGTAGATCTCATCAATGCCCCAGTAGTCGAGTTCTTGACTAAATGACAGTGCGCACATTTCTTCCATCATGTGCAGTTTACCTGTGCGGTAGAAGTTCAGAATTGATGTGAACGCCCCTGGATGTCGATCAAAAAAGTACTCATTCTCTTCAAGGTTGTAGTCATCACACACTTCCATCAGAGATTCATGGGTGCTGCAATCTCTTAACTTTCCCAAACGTGTTCGTGGAAGCCTGTCTAACGTTCGCCACAAGACTTCATGTGGGAGACCCCCAACATTCAGCCTGACTCTGCGGAAACATGACTTGCTGCGAATTATGTCCACTGGTTCCGGTGGCAGTGAGGATGTTGAGTGGGAGCCAGGTTTATTTAACTCTGCCAAGGATTTATCCATAGTGACTTTTTGTTGTTGGAGCAGCAAACATCCAGGATTATGGACTACAGTTGGTCCTGTTTTCTTCCATTACTGTATCTAAAGAAATCAAAAAACAAAGGGCATAATTAGTATTCTAGGATTTGAACAAAATGTCGGTGTCAACACAGCCATGATACTGTATTTTTTCATATTAGTCTGAACTAAGATGGTGATAATAGGTTGTTGCCCAAGACCTCAGGGCAGGCATTCCCAGCTGGAGATCAGGGCTCCACAAGGGCCCCAAGATATGTTTGGTTAATCACAATATGATCAGAGAAAGACAAAAAAAAAACATTTTTGTACACAAACTTAGATTGTATTTTCACATTTCGTATAAAACTTTCATCTCTTTAGGCCTCTGAAAATAAAAAAGCATTCCAAGAAGCCAGTCGCTATGTGTTGTGTGGAGTATTACTGCTCATAGCTATGTTCACACAAACCAATAACCTGTGGAGTTACAAGTAGACATTGCTTTGATCAAATGGTTCACAAGCAAAAAACAAACAAATAGTTGGAAACACTGAATCTTAACAGTACTTCAATCTTTTTTGATTTCTCATACTACTCCATAATGAATTGATCAATAATGTTTGAAGTGTTCCAGGGAAGAAAAATAAGGAACATGCAAAGTTTAGTATTTCTATTAATCGTCAGGATATTTCTGTATTACTGTTATTGCACCATTTATGATAATATCTTGTTTGTTTATTCAAATCAACAACTAACCAGATTATGAATCTTCAGATAACACATATTAGGAATGAATGAGGGTAAAAATTGAAACCTGGCCTATGTTGTTATATTGTTGGCTGTTACAACAAGGTACTGAGACAAACTTCAGTGAAAATAATTTCCCACATTCTTTCCAGAAAATACTCTGCCACCTACTCAGTTTGAAACTGATCAGAGAACTGCAGATGCCAGTCCACAACTTAAAATAACTGCTTTAAACAGTTTGTGGGAAGTCAAATTTAATTTAATATAGTATTTTTAATACAGACACCCAGCGACCAACCGGTGGTTTAGAGAATGAATGATCAATTGGTTAATCATCTGAGAGAAAATGAATCAGCAACTATTTTGACAGTTGATTCATTGTTTAAGTTGTTTTCCTAAACAAAAATGCAAATAATAATTGTTGGTTGTGCTTTTCCTATGATGGAATAATAAGACCTTACAGGGTTTTTCCCTGTGTTAATTACTGACACACGTCAATCAAATTGAAGCATTTTAATAAGACACGACCTTAAAACAAGGTTTTAAAACAAGATGGTGATCCCATTATAATGAAAATTCCACAGTCCTTCACTAGTGCTAATTTGAAACAAATATTCAATTATTCAAATTTCATAGACAGAAGTTGTGAAATTGTGACTATTGGAGCTCCTAGAGCTGTGGGGCATTTGGGTAGTTGCTTGCTTTGCCTGCCTGGCAATCAGCCTTGGTGGCTGATGGTAGGGCAGTTGTTAATAATCCAATGTCTTACTGACAGTACTTTATGTTGATATCACATTGCCCTAAAAAAAGCAAAAACTGTTTTAATTTCCTCATGTGATTATGTGTGTGTATTTGTTCATATGTAGTAGTTAGTTCTCCCCAGCCTTCTGATAGATCTTTGCTCATTTGATGCCCATGCAGTGCTGTGGGTGGGGACGCAGGACACTACAGTGATGAGCGTAAAACAAACTGAGCGCTGTCCACTCCAATGGTGCTGAAACACCAGGAAGCGCTGTTCACTGCCTGAATCACTGCGAGTTCCCTTGGGGAGGCATGAGGAGAACATATATAACCTACATCTTTTCCTTGGCCCAGACATTTAATGAACGATTTATGACCTGCCACAAGCTTCACATTGTATATGATGCTTATTTTGTTTTGTCTGTAACGTGATGGCGTTATCCAACAACACCACAGGCCTGCAGATGTGACCATTAATCACTGTCACACAAAGTTTCTAATACTTCACAAACACAATTAGGCCTAAGCATCCCGTCAACATACATTAGGAAGCACATGCAAAATAGAAACATTAACAGAGACTGTATCATTGAGGTGAGGGTGTAGTGTGGTGTCGGCTTGTGGACATGCAGTAACAGGCTGCAGAGAAGCGGTAAAAATAAATGTTAATCTGAAGCAGCCTCCACCCTCCTGTTTTATTGAAGTCAAGACATCGATTAAATAATTTAGCTTTAAACGAAGCACAAACACAATCTGCATGTCATCCTGTGTGCACATTGTACTGTTCGGCGTAGCCTGAGCATTGCAATTAGCCCAGTGTGATGTTTAATCACCTAAAACTGCAATGTTGTGAATGCAAATCTTATGTCGTTAATCATTCTTCATGGTATCCACAGGCTCCATATTGGTGCAGTTTAAACGCAGATTAGTCTTATTTATAATCTAATACGTTACATATAAATCAAAGTCCAGAGAAGGAAATAAGCTTTAAAAAATACCGTCGTGAGTTGTTGTCATCCTGCACTGAATGAACCAGCACGTACCGCTCTGTCAACAATCAATCGGATGGTACAAGCGGAGATGAAGCATCTTTTTTTTCTTTTTTTTTTAAAGGAGGTGCAGGTTTTGGTTTACTATCGTCAGGGTTTAATCCAATCCATTTCCCCGTCTTCTCCCTCCGACATGGCAGAGAGATCTTCAGCACGATCTACTCCCTACCCATCGGTTTCCTGCTACGCATTTCGCCTCACTGAAGATCAACAAGTATGCCGTGCGTCCATTCGGACTGACTACCTGTGTTCCCAGTCAGCTGTGTGAGGAGTCGCCGCATCCCCCCTGAAGGTGGATCCACGGCAGCTCAGTGCCCTCTTCCACATATCATTAACTGTTTCAGCACCGCGCCTTTACGCGTGGCTGTGGCGTTGGTAGTGTTAGATAAAAACACCATGTAATGACAGCACAAGAAAAAAATGGGTGTAGGCTGTGCTCCCGGGGTCATATGATCCAAAGACACGGAGCCAACAACATGAGCAGCAAAAATCAATGACAGTATCTATATGTTCAGAGAAAAGCATTTAAGCAACCTTATTGTAGAGCTTAGTTTTATTTAGTGATTTATATAATCAACTGGCATTTCTTACTGTAAGTACCAGTGCATTCGCATAGAAAAATCCTATATGTACTGAAATATGAGCAGCAAAATGTACTACAAGTAAAAGTACTCATTGTGCAGAAACTGCCCTCTGTGAATAACTATTAAATACAACATGACTTCATTAGGCAATTGATGGAAAAAGATTTTTAATGTTGCAGCCGCTTGAGTTTGCAGTCCAGTGTTTCAGGTATCTGGCCCAAGCCAAAGATTCTCGACAAACATGAGATCATTTCTGGGTGAGGAAAGAAGATAAAAATCTGCAGGACAAATTTGTATTCATATTTTGGACTGTTTTATCTCTAACTTGTGTTTTTATTAAAATTCTTCTTCTTCTTCTTCTTCTTCTTATTATTATTATTATTATTATTGGTAGTAGTAGTAGTAGTATTGGTTGGTCGACTCTTCATCCATGTCCAGATACGAAAGTGCACTTATCATACTAAATTCAAGCTCACTGTACTTTAAATTCCAAAAAATGTAAATGACACATTTCTGGTTGATTTTTTTTTTTTTTTTTTAATTAAAAATAGTAACCACACAATAAAGTTAAATGCAAGTGCAATGAGTAAATATAGAATAAATAGTGCTACAGTACATACAGTAAAACAACATTTACCAATCGATATTTTTTACAGTTAATCAGATAATTGAATCACATTTCATGCTGTGTCCTCCTAAGTCTGTATCGGATCTGCATATCTTTGTCCGGCTGGAGCATCCCAAAGCCATAACGACTTGGATTAACTGGTGGCAGTTTAGCCTCCGGGTCACACATCATCAGATCAAAATGGGTCAAGACCAAGAAAACAAATCTAGAAACACAAGGGCCAAAGCATTTTAGAACAGAACTACCCATTAATAAACATGACTTTTAGCATCAGACTTATATTATTATGGCACAGGTTTCACAAAAAAATAGAAATTATATGACAGAAAATCACATCCAGTGCATTTTGCACAAAATAACTGATTCCCTGACTAACTGAGTATTAAGCAACTTGATCTCCTTTTTCTGTGTTGGATAGTATGGATTGACCTTTATCTTCTGTGACTGGATGAAAAGTCTGATAAATAAAAACATGCTCCTCCAAATAACTGTTCACTATTTCCCTTAGTTTCATACAGTTCATTACAGAGGATACAGTAAGCCATTAATATATGACAGCTAGTTGCTAATAATGACAGAGAACATGAAAGAAGGATTGAAATGATAACAGATGGAGAGATGGATTTTGCTGGTCTGATAATCAGGGTGAAATTGCATTTTAAAACTCAAGATACACTGAGGAAAGATATGAATTAAAAAGAGCTGGGAATTTTCACACTTACTGTTTAATCATTGCAACAGCAAACTCCTTCCCAACACACATGTTAGTCCCTGCCCCCCAGGGCATGGTGTAGTATTTCAGCCTTTTTTCATTCTTGTAGAATTTATCCTTCACTGTCATATCTTCATTTAGGAAGCGATCGTACTTGAAGATCTGTTAAAAAGAGACACATAGAAAACATGGGTTATGTGTGCATTATAGCAGTCTTGATCATATAGAGTATATGCTTCTCTATATTTTATGGAAAAATAATATGTAATGATCACCTTTAACCACTGAAGATAAGACTGAACAAACACTGAAAACTGCTTTCTTGCCAGTCAACTCCTAGTTTAATTTGAAGTGATTTAGCAGCTTATTCCCAAAGATGTATCTTGTCATTGATTAAAATATGCATTTTTTGTGTTGCTCATTCAAAGTTCACTTTTCACATTTCACATTTTAAGTACCTGAGGTTCTTGATGTATCTCTGGGTCCATCTGAGGGCTGAGAAAAGGGAACAGACATATTCTGTCCCCCCGTCTGAGGTGGTACTCTTGTCCATTGGCCATGCGCAGAATCTTGCCCTGCACCACCTCCCTGTTGATCATTACCGCAGCGGTGAGCCGTAGGGTCTCACTCAGAACGCTATCTACAGAATGGAAAGGACAGCAGAGTGGATGATGTCAGAGCAGTGTCAGCGCAAGTTAAATCAGAGGTGCCCTTGGGCGTAATTTGAAGAGGTACAAACAATTGGACAGATATGAATATATGAAAAAGCAATTATACTTTAATTGAATTAAAGGTCAAATTTTAATTGTCATTGTTTAAGTATGCTGTGCTTATCTTGTTATTTCCAAAAAGTTAAAGGAGCCTTTGTTTTCATCTCATTGGAGTGTCTAAACCCCACGGTGGAAGAGCTCAAGTGAATAACTGAATAGACAGCTAGCAGCTGTTACACACCAAACACAGGTGTACTGTATGCTTCCAGTGGATTGATGGGGGCATGCTGTAGGGAAATGTCCTGGAGAGTACGGTCTCTGATCTCTGATTTAACAGCCTCCATGGCCTCAGGGTGAGTAAGCAGGAAACCAAGAAGCCAAAAGGCAGCAGGTCCAGCATTACACTGAAAAGAAAAAAAAAACATCCAACATAGCACACACTCAGTCTTTTATATAAAAACTCTACATTTTTTCTTTTTATTTTTGGGAACATTTCAACCAATATTTGCTCTCAGTTTTCTGCAGTGCTGCTGTCTGAATGTGACTGTGAATCAATCCACATTTTGTAGACACTGCTGTCAGCCTCTCAGGGAGAGACACCTGAGCCTGCCAGACAGTAATTGTTATGGGTTAAGGGAGCTGTTCTTCTTACTTGTGCACATCTCAGGTTAGCTCTCCACTGACAGCCAGGGCAAATACCAAAAAGTGACTAGAGGCACATCACATTTTCTTTCTGTCCTTTTAGATTTTCAGATCACCATATGTGATGTTTCAGTTCTGATCAAACAGTTCTACATTTTAGGGAACAGGGTTAAATGAGAAGTTTGATAACGCTTGGTAAATACAGTATGTGTGTATGTGTAAATATGTTAAATATGTTACTATTGGGTTTTACACTTCACTTTTATATGGATTAAAATGGCATTTAATGCTTAGAAATTGAGAGGATAGCAACTGCCAGCTTACACAGGAGTCATAATGAAGTGATGGGTGGCCTTGAAATCCTAGTATTGCACATTACAACATGTCAGACTGCCTGTAACACATATAGAAGCCATATTTGGCCATACTCTGGCACCTCTAGTCTCATACCCAATACTTCTGTTCTCTGCAGTAGTGCTCTACCATCCCAGACTGAGTCTGTGTGCTCTAAATTCCCAGGGGACATGATAATGTACACACAAAATGCGCTGGAAGACGAGCAGCCTTTCCTAAACCAACACATCAACTGAAAGAGCTCACAGTGGGGGGCCTGACCAGGGATTCTTCTTGCTAAAATGCTGTAACCTAGTGATACTTCAAAGATGATTGCTCTTCCAGTGGGACTGTCAGGTTAACAGAGGGATAAAGCTACAGTATTACAGCTAAAATGTAGCATAGATGAACAGCATACATAAAAACATTAAAACAGCTCACATCCTCCCCCACCTGGCAGCAATGAGCAATGACACCACATTGACGCGACTTGTCTGGACTGGTGAGCAGCAACTCTGTATTCACACCTCTGTCAATATTGCTAATAATGGCAACTTTACACACTGTAACCGTTAGAAACAAAACAAATAAATAATATTTGAACAAGAAGCTTTATCCCTGGGTTAGTTTGAGTTGTTGATTAATAAAAGGTTCAGTCTTGAATGAGATAAAATTAAGTATCTGAGAGTTTTAAATATTGTGCAAAGCTCTGTAAGGACTCACACTGGTTACGCATCATCTTCAGTGGAGCTAATTTGTAGTCAGCAGGAGGAAACCAGTTTGACGGCAAGGTTCCCAGATATGAGAGCCGGAAACTGAATGATATAGGAAAAAGAGGAACTATTCCAGTTGACTAACACTGCTCTCTTGTGCATTGCATTCACGTGCATGTACTAAACTTCAGACATCATAGGGTGTCATGGAAACAAATGCACATGACCAGAATGTAAAAACTCCACTCTGAGTAACAGGTTGAGACAGGTAGCATTACACAACTTATACAGAGGAATGCGCTGTCTGTTACTTCTGCATTGTTGGGAGGCTGAGCACTGCGGAGTGAATTCAAGCTTGCAGTGTGGGTGTGGACGTTTACAGTATGTGTTCTGGGCCTTGTGTGTGTTCGAAGTTTGTTCGTGTGTGGGGTAGAGACAGACAGTAAACCTCTCTCACCTGTGTGGTCCACAGCTGCAACAGTAATGCTCTCTTCTGCATTTCTGCATCTACTCCCTTCTCTTGTAGGAAGTGGCAGTAGCTCTGCAGCCAGGAGCTTGACTCTGACCCTCCACTGAGCCAGCTTGGGGACAGCAGCTCCCACAGCTGCTCCTGGGATGATTGGGCCTTTTTGCTTTCTCCTGTTAGAGATAAATTAAAGAGAAGATAAAAATCGAGAAAAATTCATACATAGATACTATGCTGTATAGACACAGCAGTTTCACTTTGATGTACTATTGCGCAGCTCACCTCTGTTGAGTGAGCGTCGAGCCAGTTTGGGGAGAAGATCATCAAACTTGCGAAACTCTTTGTAGACTGCTGCAGCATTGTCTTTCCTCTCAAACAATGTAAGATAGCTGGCCCTGAAAGAATTTTTTTTTTGATGGTATAAGCACAGATATAATTTGATTTACTGTATCTTGCTACATTAAAATACTGCCTGTTACCTGAAGAGTAGACTGTAACAAAAGCTAAAGAGTCCCTCCTCTTTCCACTCTGAAGGGTCGCAGCCTTTCTGGTCAGTCAGCAGCAGTCTCTGAAGGTGAGTGTTCATGGTACTGCTCAGCTTGGCGAGACTAACACCTTGAAAATGCCTGAAGAAATAAAGATGATCTTGAGAACACTAAGTTATAACATACTACTATCATCATATCTATATACACTGATTGCTGTTCACATAAGACAAATTTACATATAAGATGCATTAATTACTGTTCCATCAATTTCCTCTCTGCTGAAGGTTTGAGGCCCGGCAGCACCAAACTGAAAATCCTTTCCAGGAGCTGGCTTCTGATCTGGGTGAAGTCCAAGGACACTGTGTCCCTCAGCACAGCATCGTAGGAGTTTGGGTCCAAGAGCACCGTCACGTAATGACCAGCAACACGGACCTGCAGGGAGCATAGCATGGCATATTCAAACCTTCTTTATTCTTAAACTAAAAATTTTAAATGACAGATCTTTGTCTTTGAAGGCATTATATACAGGATGAATATATTGTATTGTACAATTTTACTGTACTTAAAGGTCACAATTGTTATTTTCATAAAGCTCAAAACAGCTTTTCAACACCTGTCAACACCTTCATCATAGTCAGACAGTTATTATCAGAACTCACTGTGAAGATATCCCCATGTTTGTCTTTCATCCTGGCCAAAAACTTTGCAGCATCTTTTCCAAACTCAAGAGCATGGCCTAACCATGGAAGGAAACCTTTGTCCAAAGGTGGCTCGTTTTTCTGTCTGTCAGGTAAGAGGAAGCTGATTAAATTACAACAGCGTGATACAGTTCTTTTATCAAGATTTCAATCTCACCCAACAGGTTTGGAGCTAACATGATCTCATCTCTAACGAGCTTTTGTTTTTTGGTTGAAAAGTCATACAGCACGTAAACCATGGTATGAGTGACAAAAATAATGTTTCCTGTATTATTATATTTTTTTCAAAGCAATACTAAATATACAAGGTTTTGTTTGCTTAATTTTAGCAATCATATAATTCTAATATTTAAATAAAGTGGTATTTTAATATATAATTGTCTTTGATTAATACAATAAATGCACTTAAGTGTAGAATGTAACAACAGACAAAGTCTAAATACTTACCTTTGCTAAATATTATACAGCAGTATTTTACAAACCTTCACTTATACAGACAAACTGCTGACAAACAACTGCTAATAATTATATAGATGCAAAAAATATTAATCAATGACTTTACCTTACGCGAGTGGAGTACAGCAGAACTAGTAAAAGCAGTCCAATAAGCAGTAAGAATATTGTCCATAACATGTTGTTGTAAAGTCTGATAGCTGTCCCGCAGATTATTTACTCCATAGCCAGCAGGCAGCTCACTTATATCTGTGAGCCTGCTTCAACTGTTAACACCAACTTATTAGAAGACCTGGGAAGGTGTGGCTGATGACACAAAGTGTTACACAACACTGTACTACAGAGTGTCAGACACCACAGAAACCTCCACATGCAAAGTTGGTCACAGACTGATACTGTTCAAAATAACAGTTACTTATTTCATGATTGACTTAGAGCTTGTTTCACATTAACTTACACACTGCCAGAATACTGCCAAAGAGCCTGCAAAAAAAAGTTCCTTTAAACCGTAGATGAAAAAGCAACTTGTCTGGCTGAACATTTAACAACAGTGACGTCATCAAGGTAAAGACTCATGTTTCATATAGCAAAGGCTGATGTCACGTGTCACATGTTTTCTAAATAAGGTCAAAATGTAATTTTCCCAGTATCTGTTGATGTGAAATATGTCTATGGCAAAATCTAATTTCCCTTTAACATTGTGAAATGTCTTTTTTTTTTACATTTCTTAAAATGTCGCCAATGACACACAGAAACCACTGATTAATTGCAGACATCTTAAGCACAGATATCTGTCATAGTTTTGTTTATGTCCATTTGTTTGAGTCCAAATGATACAATGACTGTAGTTGTTCCAATGAATTAACAACTTTAATTGATGCCTGCTCAAGCTTATATCTTACTAGACTAAATATAACCAATTAACTGCATGTAAATTACATTTAAGGGTTATTAGAAATTCAAATGGCTCTAAAGATTATTGTTACAGTATATAATGTACAGACAGGTCTATAAATAATTGGAATTTGTTCTCTGTACACCAGCACATTGAATTTGAAATGAAACACTCAAGATCTGAGTGACATCAGATTTTCACTTTCAGGTTTAATTCAAGGGGTTTGACAAAACTGTGACTATTCTATACACACACCCTCATTTTGGGGGGCGCTCATAAACAATGGAAATAATGGCTGACAAGTAGTTGCGTAGCCAGGTGTGGCCTGTTCAAAAAGCTACCCAAGAGGCAAAGAAATTGGATACTCTCCACTGGAGAAGACACCTGATTTCAACCCAACAGAGCATGCTTTTCACTAACTAAAGACACGCCTGAAGGCAGAAAGATTCCCAAACAAGCAGCAACTACATATGGCTGCAGTGAAGACCTGACAAAGTATCTCCAGGAAAGAAACTCAGCATTTTTTCATGTCTATGGGTTCCAGACTTCAGGCAATCATTAACTGCAAAGGATTTTCCTCCAAGTATTAAAGGCAATCCTAATGCTTGAAATGATCTTAGTTCGTTTTTTTTATTTTTCATTATTTGTGATCTCGCTCACATCTGTGTTTCATTTCAGATTCAGTGTGGTGGTGTACAGAAGGTAAATGCCAAAACACTTATCATGATTCCATTATTTATGGACCTACTTACCTGTAGAACAGCTTGCATATTGTTGTATGTATACTGTGGACTACCAGCAGAGGGTGGTCAAGCACTTACTGTAGCTCCAACTTTCACCAGCTGGAAAAAAGTTCAGAACTGGACGCTTCTGTAAAAAGCTCTTCCCTCCACGAATTAAGAACAATTTGTTATCCTGTAACCGGATAAAGTCAGGATAGGAACACTTACACTTCTGCATGTGAATGAGCTGACTGAGCTCCAGCAGCTATTCACTAGCTGTGAGCTGGATGCAGCAGCAGCAGCTGCTCTATGTAGATGTGCTGGCTTAAGCTGTGATTGTGGACGTGGTGTCCACACAGTTTTTCACCCATCATATAGTAACAAACTCTGTCTATGCAGGGCTCTGGTCTGATCATATCACTCCAGTGTGTCACCGCCAGAATCATCACAACTGAAGCACAGTCACAGCGACAGTCTACAGATTACCTGCAGCTGGTTAATAATAATCAGTTTAATAATAATAACCAGCTGTCTCAAATAATGACGGTTTACTGGACAGTATGTTACATACATGTCACACCACGCCAGTCTGCCTCTGTAGATCAAAATGAATACAAATCTACTGAGAGATAAAAGTAGTTTTAAACTAGCCGCTAGCCTGCAGCTAGCTTAGTGCTAACACACTCTGTGTGCTCTCCGCTAACTGACTGGACTAGCAACGATAACCTGAAACTTCAGTTCCTACAGTAAAAAAAAATAAACAGTGTAATCTAAATAAATTTGGACGATGCAGCTAATGCAGAAATACTGTGGATATAAATAAAGCATAAACATCTGTTTCTGTCAGGATCATTCCTGTCCAAGACATGGTACAATGTCCCGAGTGCCGTGTTTTACATTAAACACATTTAATATACCAAATGTAATAAAAACAAAGTGATGCAAATAAGAAACCTCTCAAAGAGATCACCCTCGTTTTTTTCAGATTCAACAAAACTAATAATAAATACATGCACAGTAAAGTTTACACAAAAACCATTAAGAAAAGCAAGACTTGTTAAACACTGCTACTTTTTAATACATTTGAATATACATTTTAATAAATGTTAACCATTCTCTTTTAAGTAAAAAGTAGTTAAATCCATCACAAACATTATAAGATTAAATAACTAATATTAAATAACCTCTTAATGTAAACACTTGATCAAAAATTCAAGATTCCAGGAATGAAAGTATTGTATATTTCAGCTTTTGTAAATTCTGCAGTACAGAGTTTTGATTTCGTAATATAGTTGACAGTGATATGATCAATATAAAAATCCCATAAACATCAGATATCCTAACATATGAAAACTCATTACATGTCACTGTGCATGTGTTTGCATGGCTCTGTGAGCCATGAAATCCTGTAAGGTTATCAAAGCATTTTTCCATGAATTTGGAGAATCTCACCTGGTCAATATCATCAGTAACAATTAACAGGGCTATTTAAAAAATGTTCTCTTACTAACAGATGGAAAAGTACATATTTCTTATCATAAGTAACTGTTTCATTAATGGGAACTATCTATAGGCTCAACTGAAGTGCTGTATGTCAGAGTGAATGATACAGTGTAATGCAGTTTATAATTCCCTCGTGGCATATGCTTGTTAGTTTAGTTATAGGATTTTGTGTTTGTATGTGATACATTTTGCACCATACGAACAAACTCTTTAAAAATATAATTCAGTGTGATGCTACCTTTTAAAAATGATCCATTCACAGTCTGTTGTTTTCCATTTCCAACAGGTTTATATGGTCTTCAGTAAATATTCCCAAAGGAAAGGGATCAGCAAATGTACCAGCCAATAGGAGCAGTGTCTCAGGAATAATGCTGTTATTATGTTGATGACCCTAAACAGTCTGTTTAAAAAAGTGGGTGTGGTGCACTGGAAACCAAATGGCTTTAAATAAACTGACTGTGGTATAAACAACCATCACATATAGCGCCACTTTTAAATCCAGTAACACCATTCATGTCTTTATCATGGATAATGGATAATTCTCAGAGGCCAAATTCCTAACTGGATGGTTGGATGGTTAAAAATATTTGTATTTACACTACCAGTCAAACGTTTAGACACACATAGGCTTTACCATCTTTTCCATGAAATGATGCATGTCTTCAGCTGTGTTACCATCATTGCAAAATGGTT
>JAUBNQ010000023.1:14611795-14633066 GCA_032353495.1 Ctenopoma kingsleyae
GTATTTCAGATTAGAATTTGATGTTAAAAAATCAGCTTCTATTTCAAAAACATAGTCATTTCTGTATGTGTCCAAACATTTGACTGGTAGTCTATATTCAAATTCAGATAGCTGCTACATTTGTTTGTCATCAGTTATGTCCAGTAGGACAAACATAAGCGTTAAAGTTAGCTAAGGCTGCTTATGAAGACCACAAATGAAGAATAGCAAATTTATGTTTTTTTGCATTTAGAATTTTAATATTTACACTGTCGCTCTGTAATGTAAATAACTTAATTATAATTGGATAAAACATTAGCCTTGGTCAAACCATTATACAGTGCTTAATTAAACAGTAAACAGGTGACTCAGTGTAGAGTCATCTATGTTTAAATATTAAAATAACACCCTGAACATTTCACATAATCCTGTGTAACTCTGTAAAGACTGCTGTAAATTTTTTATTGTGGACCATGTGATGATTTCTCCACCAGTAAAGACATATAAGTGAATAGCATTAAAGTTTCCATGGCCTAGTTTTACAAAGCTTTTTCGCATTATTTTCATATCCACCCTAACTTTTACCACGTGAACTCTGTGGCCAAGGACGGGTGAGTAACATTTGCTCAAGAAATTAGAAGTTGGAGTGAAGATTGCATGGTGAGAACTGAACGGCTCGCCTACAGATTTCTCCTGGGCTCTCTCCCAGATTTAACAGTTGTCACAGGCTGACAGTAGCCCCCAGATTTCCTGACAATTGGGTGCAAAGACAGACATATATCTTTTGACACAAATTCAGAATGCAGTCTCTTCACAAATCAGCTCAGTCAGAGTGCTCAATTATCCCTGTCCTACACATCAGTTCTGACACATTCCTCTGAGACATAAACACATTAGGGAAGATTGTGCTGGAAACACAGGAAGTTATTTGATGCACTTGTGAGCAAACTGTGCTGAGGTGAAGGAACATGCAACATACAATGCAAGATTTTGTGTTAATTATCATTAAATGGAGTCTATATAATTAATACACTGGCAAAATGATGGGTGCCAGAATTTCGCAATTGTGTTTATCCCTGCAATCACCCTAACATCTGTCCATTTGCAATTAGATTGAGTCTTATGTTCTTAAATCTGAGCTATAAGATCTGTTCATGTATTCCTTAAATCGTGGATTATTAGCAACATATCTGTTACTGGCTTCGGTTTGCATGTCCGTTCACTGAGAAGAATCTTAAGTCATCCATGAAAAGTGGTGAAGAATGGAGGGGCTTGGGGGGAGGAGTCTGACTTTCACATTCATTCACCCTTTTCTGCAGCAGCACTGAACTTGCAGAGAGAGGGAGAGAAAAAAAAGGGCAGACTGTGCTGTGTTTTGCAGAAGCAGCCCAGTGCTATTATCGTAGAGGCTGCCGTAGCTTTTCCCTCCTCAGTTTACTCCAGGCTTTGACATGCACATCAAACGTGAACTGTTTTCCGATTCACTGAGGAGTAAGGGTGAAGAGGAGTGGTCAGGGACGGAGATCAGTATGCACTTTTAGATCGTCGTCGCCTTGAACGCAGAGCAGCAACATCGCAGAGCCTCAAGTGCGTTTAATTCCATAAGTTGTTGCAGGCGGGCGATGAATCGCTTCTGATTGTTGCTCAACTATCTGGAGAGGACTGCAGACGCTGCATTGTGGCAACTGAGACGCTGAATCCTCCCCAAGGACTGCACAATCCGTTCTCCCCAAAATGTCATCTCAGGCGAAAGTCAAGAAGGACAAAGAGATTATTGCTGAATATGAAACGCAAGTGAAAGGTGGGTAACGTGCAGGCCTGATCGTATTGTTATTCAGCTTGTCAATGCACTATTGCGTAACTTTACCACAAGCTTATGTGGCTTTTAGTGTGCAGTGCTGCGGGGTGGGACAGACTGGATGGTTGTAGATGACACTCGTTTATTTTTAACACAGCTCTTTGGTAAAATGTCTCATAAATTCATGCCACTGTACCTCAGCCATTCTGGGACCATTAAGGATGGAGTTATTATTATCACAACCATTAAGATGTAACTTGGTTAGACTGGTTTCTTTGTAAGGAAGATAACCAGCCCCAGAGCTGCAACAATGCCTAGCCCTGCATGTCAGCCACTGGAGCTTCATAATTTGTTTTAAAGTGCAGACCTCACACCCAACAAGGGAATGTACCAATTCACCTTGGACATTTTTTTGGTCAAGCATCTCAGGTACTCAAACAAGTTACCTGGAGACATCTGCATACATTTAACACTCTTGGAAAAAAAAAAGGTTTCATTTGACATTGATTGATATTGTCATAATTTCTGCTCTTTCAAAAGGCTCATTGTAGAGGGAGCATTTTCCTGCAGGACAAAGTGTAATATCAGCAGGAGGATGAGGGAATGCTTCAGAAGGTCACACAGCAAACAGTTCAGCAAGTGCATAAATAATGTATGCTGTCTGTATGAATTATGAACCATGAAAGGGCTTTACTGTATGCCGCTAAATATGTGACTGGATAAGCCACCCAGAGAGAGAAGGGAGTAACGAGCACTGACGCTGTAGGGAACAGACACAGCAAGAATGTATATGGGTGGGTTTTCTTCTCACCCTTTTAGTGACAACCTCAGGCACTGTCAACTCTTAACACTTAGTGCATCACCATCTCATAGTTGTCGTTTTGCTCTGCACAAATCTGTCTGGCTTCATACTGACGGAGTTTGTGCTTCCTAATGCAATAAATGATTATTTTTAAACCAGACAAAGAAGAATATCAGACCATTAATTCAGTACTCCATGACAGAAATATGACAACCAGCTACTTTGATCATTGAATAATTGTTCATTTCTGTTTCCAAGCAAAAATGCTGTTTTCTATTTCCTGATGATTTGCTGCTTGTCTTTGTTGGTTGAAAAAAAAAAAAATTTAAGATTTCACGTTAGTCTCTGGCAAATTGTGTTTTACGTGTTTTTCATCAATTTGGCACATGTTTGAACCTGTTTGTGTTTGATATCAGATGAGATATCACCTGAGATTCTGCATGATTTGCATTTCAGTTGCAGCATTTGAACGAGGTTTCTCTGCTTTATGGAAAACTAGAATGTCCAGTTTATTGGAGTAACTGGATCATGTGACAGTATTAGCATAATATATTTGTCCTCTCATTTAGATCCTACCATATATGAAGCCCAAAACTGCATCCTGTGATGGTTAATGGCTATGTAGTGAAACAGTACCAAGTGGCTGGATACCTCTGATGAGATGAGCAACTAATAGTATGAACAAATATGGATTTTACTTCTTAGTCTTCAGTTTCATTAATCCAGTTATTTCTGGAGCAGTGATTAACTCCCTAATCACTGCTTTCTAACATTGTATATTATGGCAAACAATTAAGCAATTAATTGGCCAAATGGGAGATTATTCAATTATAAAACCCACTGACTGTTACAGTCCAATACATTAGATGTTAACACTTTAGAAGACACATACTGGACTGGACCTACTGGAAAGTCAGCTTTACATAGAAATGACTGGATGAAACTGAAGACTAATAAGTAAAATCCATATTTGTCCATACTATTAATGATTAATTATTAGTTTTGGGCTTCATATATTGTAGGATCTAAATGACAGGACAAATATATTATCCTAATACTGTCACATGATCCAGTAACTGCAGTAAACTGGACATTCTAGTTTTCCATAAAGCAGAGAAAACTCATTGTTCAAATGCTGCAACAAATGCAAGTCAT
The DNA here is from genome assembly GCA_032353495.1 of Ctenopoma kingsleyae. Classification (NCBI taxonomy): domain Eukaryota; kingdom Metazoa; phylum Chordata; class Actinopteri; order Anabantiformes; family Anabantidae; genus Ctenopoma; species Ctenopoma kingsleyae. The sequence continues at coordinate 14,615,530 of JAUBNQ010000023.1, forward strand.
GCAGAATCTCAGGTGATGTCTCATCTGATATCAAACACAAACAGCTTCAAACGTGTGCCAAATTGATGAAAAATACGTAAAACAAGTAACACATAAAACTAGGTTTTAGGTTTTCAAGGCACCACAGTGATGTCACTGAAGGCAATTTTGATGCCAATGAAATCATTTTAGTATCTGTACAAATATTTTTTTAAATAAATTGTTAAATTTATTATTAGATGTTTATACTGTAACTTCACTGCTAATACAATGGTTTTACAAATGACCAAAGCTTGTCAGTGTGGTTCTGGAATGAAGAGCATGTCCCTATATTTCACTCTCTTTCTATCACACACTCACCATCTCTCTCCAACTCTGGTCTCCAGACCAGCTTTGTGGCTGTAAGAGAGCCATCATAGCTGCGTCTCTCGTCTCAGTTTCAGGAAAAGCTTTTAAGCTGACATTTTAAGCTTATTTACAGACTGTTCTTAGATCAGTTTGGGGCTGTGGGGGCTTTATTCTGACACTGACACAAGCCTCCAATAATGCTGACTTGCTGACTGTACAGCTGTTCAATCAGGCACAAAGTTAGTGCACTTGGCAGTATTTTGTATATTTTTCTATCATGTTTAAACACTGATTGTCGGTAGACTGATGTGCGTTCGGTTTCTGCATCGTCACATACCATAGCATATGAGTCACTGATGGCTGAATAGTCACTCCTAATATGTGATACTGCTTTACTAAGTCATCATTTAGTCATTTGTTTTGTTTATGATCAAAATAGTATTTGTCTTCCTTAGTAGCACAGGTTTGTTTTTGTTAGGGTTGAACAAATATCTTTAATTCTATAGCACATAATAGACCAGCTGGAGGTATCTCCAATCTTCCCGCTGATCTCAAAACTACAGACAACGAAATGAGCGATGTCCCTGATCACCTGTCATATACTTCTAGCTGCAGGCCACATTTTTCCTTAAGTCATTGAACCAGTTTTTTTAAAATTATATATTTAACATTTTATGAAAAGCTTTATATTCTGTTGTAAAAATTTAATCATACTTACTTACTGACGATGTGAATGTAACATAGCAGCCACTGCAGATATGGGTTTTATGAAGAGCATGTAGACACACCCCTCTGTATTCATCATAATGAAAGAATGCTTAGACTGATACTGTCAGGTACTGTGAAATGTCATGGTGTCATTATAACAGTAAAACAATCTCTTTGTTGCTTGTGTCATGGTAACATGTATGAGACAGTGTGTGTTGCTGTGCTGACAGATGCATAGTCACAGAGGAGTGTCATAGGTTTAAAGAGAGAATGCCCTGGAATTTTGCCCACTGCATCCTAGATTTTCCTTTCCTGTGGTTGCACAAATTGTGATGCCTTCCCTTGTTAGCAATATTTGTGTGGTGAAACAGAGGAAGAAATGTGAAGTCAAGCAAATAGACTGTAAAGGCATACTATAACCATTACTGCATTCAGAAGACAAGTGTTCACAGAACACAGCCTTGATTTGTTCCAAATTATGTCAACGTGTCAGTCTGGGTTAGACCACATGTGACTAGCCACGCATGGCTAACTGCAGACACAGCCCCAGAGACAGCTACTGGCCACGCAGTAACTGTGCTAGGCTAGTTTAAATAGGCTACTGTGGTGACAGTGACTCCTCACTGTGTGATATTTGGTGCTCTATGCTGCAGCAATACAGGAGTCTACTTTAATTGGCAACCCTGTGAGGCAACATTGACCAAGCCTCCCAATTTCATTACATTACAGTATACTTCAAATATCTAGGCATGTTTCCACTACAGCCATACTGTGTTTGAAAATGGTGGATGGACATAGTGTATTGAATCTGATGGAGCAGTGGAGCTCTAATAATAAAGCTACAAATAAAAGTATTAATCACATATAGCAAAACTATTTGAGTAATGTGAATGTTGATTCAGTTGAGAGACATTCTGTATTAGGGGCTTGATTTCTTCCCAGTGATTTAAAACATGTTTTTGTTTACAACATGATCTGTTTCATACTGTGCAGCAACATGCCAGTCCTCATTCACAACCAGTTAGAAGGAAACTCTGTTCGTCTATTTGCTTTGCTTCAGCGTTGCTCCTGAAGCAATTAATTTAACATCAAAATTCTTTTTAAAGTCATCAGAACGTACCAGGATATTAACTATATATGTAGAAGGAATATGAACATTATAACTGGGTAAAGCCTTTTTACCAACATTTCCGGAAACCTTTGGGTGTGGAACATTTGATTTAATTTGGTTACACACTGTTCCCAAGTAGAGAACCTGGTGTGGCATGTGACTCACAGTATTCATTTAAGAAAACCTTTCCTCTTGTGTAATCAATAAAAAGATAGAAGAGAGACTGCATTTAGCTTTTGACGCTTACTTCTTACACTTGAACTCTTTGCCAGCTTCCTCGTAATTATGCATTACTTTGTGAAGGCTTGAATCATTCATTGAATGTAGTGCAGTATCGCACAGTCCCTAGTAACAGTTTAAATTCTAAAAATAGCATGCTCACAAGAGAGTGAATGCAAATATCATGAGTCTATTTGATGTCTCGCTGATAAAATTATGCAGTTAAATCAATTTAGAATTGCTCATTATTGCGTCTGCTCTTTGGTATGATTAAAAAAGATTAAAGTCACATAGGCCAACAAATTGTGTTGTTCAAGATGTCTATTTTAGCACAGACATACATCGCAGTGACATTATTTTCTGTTTTGATCCCAATTGCTTCATCGTTCATCGCCACAGGCTGTTTATTGAGTATTTTTCAAAGCAGAGAAAGTTGCCCTTGTCCTTGCACATTATGCTAAGCAGACTGACTACAGCAACTGTCAGAACAGGGAACTGGCCTGCTTTCATTGAGATACCTCCAGAGGCATGTAACCAGGCAACTGGGCAACTATGGGGACCACGAGGGGTACATCTCTAAACAGCAAGGGACTACATATTTACTCTGTCTTTCTCATTCTTGATCTTTCATTCACATTTTCACTCACACACCAGCAGACAGTGGGGAGAGACATTTTTTAAATTTCTTTATTCTTGATACAGAAACAGCATTTACAAGTGAACAAAAGAGCTTTTCTTTCACTGGGCCATCTTTTCCATTGATAATTTTTTGTGAGAGTTCTTTTCAGTGCACACCAATCATATGCATGGTTGAAACCATCTGTCATAATGGAATCTGCAGCCATCTTAATGTTGATCAACTGCTTCTTATTGTCTTGTGGAAAGAGAGGCTTTGTTTAGCCACATTCATGTCTGCTTCTGTGTATGCATGTACGTAATCCTCAGTACAATTCATCAGTAGTTTAGTGTTGTATGTTCTGTTGAGTTTGTGGGATTTATGGACTTTCCGCATGATGATATGATCTTTATGCATTCTCGATATACACATTTCTGTTGTCTAAACTGATGATTTCCACCAAGCTATAGTTATAAATGAATAAAACAAGTCATGGAACTGTTGTAAAATGTAATAAGAGTTGCATTCAACATTATTAACATTATTTTATTTCATATTTTTTGCCATGTGTTTCTATATGTATTAGAAAATACTTTCAACAATATCAGGTCAGGTCCTCAAACCACACATTCAACAACACTTAATCACAGGGTTTATGACAGGCTTGCAATAAACAGTATGTGGAAGTAATAAAATGTGATAGCTATTGCTTTTCAGTGTTAATGTAAAACCATAAAAGTTATTCATCACTGGATATTTTTATAACCTGCAATCACAACTGTGTTTAGGAATAACCAACTACAGTAGGAGGGAGTCTATATTTATTTATTTATTTGTGGTCATTTTGAAAGACCTAGACAACATAAACTAACCCGAAGAGTAGGAAAACAATACCTAAACGACTGATGGTGTGAGCTATTGTTAATAGCTCATTGCAATGAGAAGAATTTAATGTTACAAGTATCATTTTCATCAAGAACATACTGTATGTACTAATAAAATGTCTATTAATAAGTGCCACCAAATTTCAAAATGTTGATCCAAACTTATAATTTTCCCTCATTCTCAGACTATGAAAAGGAACAATATATTTCAAAACCTCATAAGCAGAAAACCACAGCAATCGTGTAATTGTAGGAATGCCTGCAATTTCTTTTTTCGAGACAAACTTCTCTGAAGGCTTGGTCAGCACAATGCTTTTTGCGAAGATGACCTATTTTATATTTTCCATGGTGTCTGCTGCAATCATCAGACATGCATGTCATGTACACGTGTGCCACCCCAGCATTTAGACACCCCCACACCTCCTCCCTCCCACTACACGCACACACATACAGAAAGCGGACAAATGGACTTTGGCATCCAGTTTTATCCAATTATGATGATTTTGTACTTTCATTACTGCTTGTTCTGGCTCGACTGTATCCATGTACTTTATAATGTGTCTTGCTTGAGCCACTACTGAAAGACTGTGGGATAAAAGATGACCTGTAGCACTGTTTGTCAGGCAAAAGTGGTGCCCAGTATGTAGGCCCACTCTCCCATTGTGGCTGTATTTATACTCAAAGGTGGTCTCTCTTTTCAACATGCAGACATTCGTAACCAGCTGGTGGAGCAGTTCCGTTGTCTGGAGCAGCAGTCTGAGTCCCGGCTGCAGCTGCTTCAGGACCTGCAGGAGTTCTTCCGTCGAAAAGCCGAGCTCCAGCTGGAGTACTCCAGAGGCCTGGACAAACTGGCTGAGCGTTACTCTGCCAAGATCCGCACCTCCAGAGAGCACCAGCACTTCAAGTGAGTCTCGCCACTGTCTGACTGCTAAGATGCTGTAACATCTGTATTGAATGTGTTTTACTGATTAAACTACAGTTAAATATTTCATACTGATCACTGGCAATAACCCAGTGATGGATAAAGTGAGACAAGGACAAGAGAGGGGGGATAATAAACAAAAGGAGAGGGGGGATGAAGCAGACGAACTGACCTGAAATGAAGCCAGGGCGAAGGAAGCTTGTGGCCTCAGGCTGCTGTGTGTGTCCCAACTAGGTCAGACTCTTTATCCACCCCCCTCCTGTCTTTTCTCTGTGTCTGTCATTTCATTTCCATTCTCTAACAACTTCATGCCAGATTGCTACCCAAGTACTTATATTTTCTCAGTGGGCACAGGAAATAAATCAGAGCTGCAGTTACGAGCCTAAGAAATGAAATAATAGGAACCAATTTTCTCAGACTGAATTCTTTTAACTGTTTGTATATGGTAGATTTGTGGTCATGAAGCAAATATACCCCACAGTATGTTGAGGAATTGAAACTGTTGTCCAGCATGTTAATGATTTGGTATAATTTAGAGTATGTTCAATTGAAATCTTGGGCATAAATCTTTCTCTTCAGCTTGGAACTAGACCAGTTAAGGTCAATGCAAGATCAATGAATAAGTGTATCTACATAGCACCTTTCATTTACTAATCCCATACAGACCTGTAAAAAATGAAACTAATGCATGCAAGAAGTAAATATATCAAATGAGACTCATAAAATTAGTCAAAGCATTAAAAATAATTGTATAATCAGTTGAAAGCTTTGAAAAGACATATTGACTGTGAGTTGATATCAATTTGAATAATAGATTCTTCTCTAATATTCTCTAAATTAGTATTGGATTAGCAATGCAGAATTAAACATCAAACTAGAATCATGTGTAGTATTGCAGTACAGACAGTGTGATTGATGCATAGGTAGAGGCACACCCTTTCACATAACCTGGCTGGATCAGTCATGTGTAACAAACACATTGGTTTATTCAGGAGAGGTCTTTCCATCTCTCTTACAGTTGTCCAACTGGACATGGCGGAGAGCTCCTGTCACTGGGACATTGATAAATGAAGCGTTTCCTCAAAGTGAGACCCCTGTAAGAGACTCACATTGCATGACTTCTCTTCTAACCCCACTGTCCCAGATTCTCCCACTTCACATTAAATGTTCGTCATTGTATTTGTCTGTCAAAGACTAGATTATGTGTAATATATTATATTATATACTTGCACACTCCAGTGGAATGTCTAAGTCTAAATCATTAATAATCCCATGCTGTCTTCTCTTCTTGACTTTCAGAACTCGGCCTGCTCTCTCAATTGATTTCTCTTTTTTTTTAAACAGCAAAACCTCATTGTCCAGTGTTCTTTCTTATCCACAAGCCCTTCAGATTTTCATTTCTGGTGTCAGATCTAATAAACAAGCTGGCAGGAGATTGTCAGGGAACATTTTCAAACTCTCCTGTCATAAAATGGCTGCAGCGAAAATGTGAATACACGAGAACATGACTCTGTGTACCTTATGAAAAGACAACTGTATCCAACATGTTGTACAGTAGTTAATAGATGCAGTGAGTGTTTGTGTTGTCAGTTCACTGTAGTATAACTGAGTGTTGCATTATTATTTATGATGATACCGGTCATGAAACAGGTATTATCGTAATTTGTAAAGCTGTTTGTTAGAAAACCTTTTTTCTGTCATCTTTCATAAACAGCTCTGTGTCAACGCCTTTGTGTCCTGAATACCACAGTCTCTTCTTTATTGAAGAGCAGCCAGCAGTCAGGGCTTTACAGCAGGTTGTTGGGATATCAGGATCAAGCGCTTGCTCTGGTTCAAAGGATGGCCTATACGTATGAACTCTGGTTCAAAGGATGTCCATGTTTTTTTTTTTTTTTTTATGAAAATGTTGAGGGATAAAAGGAAAAACAGAAATATGATTCTGATTCCCAGCACTCTGGATTGCCTTTAGCATGACATGTAACTCTTTTAACCCAGTTATACATAACCTTTTAGACTGCTGTCACAGTTTTTTCTTACATCATTCATCCAGACAGAAGAATGAACTCATACACATTATTACAAGTATTGATAATCCAACGTATCCAAGTATGAAGAAGAAGACAACATTAAATTCCAAGAATGTAAAATTACACCAGGAACAGAGACAGTGAATTGAAAAACTGGTAGGAGAAATATAAGTAGTAGTAAGTTACTGTTAAAATGAGTAGTTCTTTGTTATAGTGCTCAAACTATCTTAAGATTAGTGTGCATCACTAGGACAGAAAAATCAGCCATTGTTCAATTCAGTAAAAGAAAGCATGAATACAATTATTCAAGGGTACAAATGATCAAAGATGTGAAAGCAGTTGACAGGACAAGAACAAGTCAGGTAGTCTTTCAATATATTCTTCAAAACTGAGATTAGAGTCAAAAATAACTGCATTTCTGACATAAGCTACAAACTAAGATGCTACTGTGGATCAGCTTTTTATCATACATATTTAGACAACTTTCCATCATTTAGAACGACTTATCAGTCTATACCTCAGTCTACACAGTAGCTACTGATTGCTTCTGTGATATGATAAAAAGGCTCTGTGGGCACAAAGCAGCAGAGATGGCTATCTAGATGTCTTTTGAATGTCCTCTTCTCTGTCAACAAAGACAGGAAGAGTGTTGAAATCATTCATTTTAACTCCACTCGTCTCTTTTCACCACTGCTTAAAAGAGAAATACAGTTGGATTTGGGTGGGATTCCACTACAGATCAGCTATTAGCCAACAGCATAACATGTTTTTACACAGTTTTAAGCAAACTGTGTATATAATTTGTATATCGAATGTAATATAATATAGCACTTATATTTGCAGCCACAATTGTTGGAGGTTACAAAGAAGGGTAAAATGCTCTCTAAAGACAGACGAACACAGAAGGAAGACAAACAAAGTCTTTGGTGTGAGGATAATTGAACTCACATGCTCCCTGGAGCAGGATGCAAGTGCAGTCAGCATGCCTTCTGTGTGTGTCAATGAGTGTATGTGTACAGCTATCTTCTTACCCAGGTTCAAGGAACTCTTCCTCTCTAATATGTTAAACCTCAGAGCTGGTATTGCTTCATGTTTAGGTTCCCACACATTATACCCACAAAATGTCGCAATAAGAGCTGAATTAATCATACAGCAGATGGTATATTGTTAGGACTTTATACTTTCATTTTTACAGCAGTAGTTATATTTTTCTTGTTCACATTGGAGAATCACATATTTTCTGCTTCTTACTCACATGTATGGGCAATATACACTCACTGACCACTTTATTAAGTACACTTGATCAATCTAATGCAATCAAATACAGCAGCTCTGCCATAAATTCTACTTTAAGGTCACAATTAATCAGTTTCTGTTGAAAGGGTAAAATTCTACACAATGGTTTGGCTTCCTATTTACGTAAATGAGGGCGGTCAAAACGTTAGAAACACCTTTATACATAGATTATCTACATCAATTGTATAGGTGTACCTAATAAAACGGCCAGTGAGTGTACTAAATGGTTTGTACTATGATTAATTATCAAAACTGAACAATGTTTTTAGTCCTTGTGAAACCATGAAAGTGCCCTTATACAGTAGCATAGCAACAATAAACAGATGGTAACCAAGTCTTTCATTGGCTGTTTCAGAAAGGACCAAAATCTCCTGTCCACTGTGAACTGCTGGTATTTGGTTTTGGATCAGACCAGGAGGGAGAGCAGAGACCATGCCACTCTAAGCGACATCTACAACAACAACGTCATTGTCCGTCTGGCACACGTGGGCGAGGATGTCATCAGACTTTTCAAAAAGGTCAGAATCTTGATTAAATGGATAAGGGCATGTGACCCTGTCTGTTACTAACACACATAGTCACAGAAATCAAATGCTCAGATTGCACAAATGGGAGCCACACAAAGAAAAACATGTAAAGCTATTTCATTCAGGCCTCATTCAGCAATTTTAATAAGATTTAACATGTTTCTTTTATTTAAAATCTTAGCAACACAGAATATGTTTGTATCTCATAAAGAAAATGGCACATGTTAGAGTAGCAGAGCGCCTGTCATTCAGGGGCTGTAATGAACAATCCGCTCTGAGAATCTTAGATCAGTATTGTTTGACAGTAGAAAGAGTGTTTAGTAATTTATGCCCTCTAGGGGGATCTGCACTGTCACGAAGGGAGTCGTGATGAGAATTGGATGACTTGCGGCCAGCACAAAGAGGAGGACAAAATAATTGCCTGCAGAAAAAAACTGTGTCTTGCACTGAATGTTGTTAGCTCAAGCTGTGGCAAAGTTTTCAAAACTTAACGTAATCTTTTTATACTGCACCATCCTGGTTTAATTGCAGTGCAGTGTCATTGCTGATAAATTACACATTTGGAAAGACGAATGAATCGACACACACAAAGGGTAAATTTAATGTAAATGTAGCTGAAGTTTAATTCTTTAACCTCATCTTCAAAATCCCCTGACGTTTTTAAATTGAATGGCACAAAATTTGAAAGATAGGCTTATGAAGGCAGAAGTTCAGACAAGTAGGATGTTTTTTTTTATTCCAGGGTCTTATGACTGTAGTACTTGTGTAGCAAATTCAACCTACAGTACTTATATGTACACCAATAGAACATATAATATTAGATCATGTATAACCCCTGTAACTAACCAAAATGTCTGTGTTTGTGCTCAGAGACAGAGACATCTCTAAGTACAGAAGCTCTTCTTTTTTCACTTTTGAATTTCAATTCTTGTCATGTGAAAAGTTGCTGTTGTGACTAGTGGTCTCCAAGGTGGCAAAAAATATGATTGATTGGCCTAAGCATCACTCCATATCCCCTCAACAGGATTTCCAGAGCCACTCTACTGGCATTCCCCCTCATGGGCTGTAAGCCCTGTAGTGGGACATGTCCAATTCATCATAGGCTCTTAGACCCTGTAACTGAGCTGAAACTGTGACTCTACTCCTTGGGAAATGTTCTGCAGTTACTGCACTGTTCTATTTTTGTCTGCTTGTGCACTTTGGGCATTGTATTAGATCTTTTCTGGTGCAGAGTAATCACAGCATTTCAATGCCTGCTGACATCCATCACATACAAAAATCACTGCCATATAGCCTTCCAGTTTTTTATTTGTAGGAAGACAGTTCTATTAAATAACATATTCTTAATCTTTGCTGTTGAATACCTGCCTTCATCTATCCTGTAAATGTACCATTATTGTCATTTATGAACTGTTTTTCTTTTTCAGAGCAAAGACATTGGGGTGCAGATGCATGAGGAATTAGTGAAAGTCACCAATGAGCTCTACACAGTGAGTTAAATATTACTGTTTCACCTAACCTTCTCTGTAACCTGTGAAGCAGCTGGCCTGACACAGCACACTGCAGATATGCCAAATCAGCAGTGCAGCCTGTAGCAGGTCATTTCTCCTTCTCCTAAGGTCGTGAAAGGGAAAAATTTGCATTCTTTCCCTTACTGTGAATTTCTTCATTGTTTGAAGGGGATAACGTTCTTGCCCCTGGCTGTGCTTCAAGTGGACTCAGCGCAGAGTGCACTCATCGCTAACATGAGCTGCTGTAACAGTTTTAGTTACTGTTGAATGAAATCATACATGTGTGATGGTAACAGATGTCACTCTGTCAATTGATATAGATTCTCTGCAAAACATATACAGAATAGGAAACAGCTGTGCTCAGTGATGATGCTTGTTTGTTTGGCTAAAGAAAATGAACTGATGCAGTGATCTAATCTGCTGTATGTGGGTCACAATGTGAAACACACCAGAGCACGTCTTTCTCTGTCTTACTGCTGATATCAGCAGCTGTAGTTCAACAGCTATTTGGAAAAAACGTTAATATGCACTAAGTTAACAAAGTGTACATTTAATTTATTAACTGGTCAAACTGTCCTTTGGGCTTCAGGTTGAGAAAGAACAGAAATACTCATCATATCCAAGAGTTGGTCATCAAATCAATGTAACTGTAGTTTAATAGAACTCGTTTTACATGAAAAAACTTTGAGCAAACATAGGACTTAAAACTCATTTATCATAGCACTGTAAATGTTTTGTGACCTCAATCTATAATTGCACAAAGTTTGACAGTCCAATCCTTAATACTGTCAGATGTTTGAAGTTTTGCTTTGACTCCCTGTACATTAAAGACATGAGTGAAGAAAAAAATCACAGGAGCTCAGTGCTAATATGACACATTTTTAAAATGACTGCACATGCTATTTTGATTGGGTTCAGAGTGGTTATTACACTTGAGAGATAGTATGGTGACCACCAAAGCACAACATTATAGCTGTATATAGCTGTTTGTGCGTACTCGCAGTTGTTTTTTTTAAATATGTTAAAGACAAGTGAATGTGCTAAAAATACAAATAGGTTTGAAGCAGGAACACATGAGCTATATTCTCACATGTAACATTATACGGCACTTTACTGCCATAGTGACATTGATTTTTCCCCTTTCCAATTCATGCATTATTAAATGTCTGTAGCTACCACACACGTAGCATAAGGCAAAAAGTATTCTGTTTGGATAGGTTAAGTTATATAGCTTAAGTGAAAGTTGTATAATTACTTTATATTATCAGTTATGTGTTAAATGTAAAAGCAGGTATGGATCAGCCATACCTGCTTGCACCAGTCTACTGGGGTCAGGGTCCCAGCTATTGATCTGCTGCTGGCTGCTTGTGGAGTTTCTTGTTTCAAGAGTAGCAGAGAAGGTTGTGTATTGTCACTTTGTAACCTCCTGCTTCCCCTGCTGATCGATCTCACTGTCCTTTGCACGTCCGTTTCACTCATGGTTGCTAGGAAACCAGAACTTGAGAGTGAGTGATGGAGAGATGGATGTTTAATTTTGCTGTTCATTCAGTGTTACTGGGTAAAAAATTGCATGTTTTCTTCAATAACATCTTCAGTTGGGTTCAGTTCAGTTCAGTTTGTGAAAAATTTGTTTGAATAAGAATGGGACTGGAGCAGTAATGAAGTACATATGTAAAACATACAGTGTTAAAGAGTGTCAAATACATTAATTTAAAAGGTTATTATTGGAGCTTTTTGGTATTTGTATTTCTCCTCCTTTAAGAAGTACTTCTAGTTTTGACTGTGATACCTTTGATCTATTGGAGTTGGATGTTATGTTCTCACAGGTGATGAAGACATACCACATGTACCACACTGAGAGTCTCAGTGCTGAGAGCAAACTTAAGGAGGCAGAGAAACAAGAAGAGAAGCACATTGGCAAGGCCAATGACGTAAGCACCGGCTTGCTGCGTTACGGTTATGATGAACGTCCACAGCGACGAAGCTCTGTCAAGAAGATGGAGAAAATGAAGGAGAAGGTTTGTTCTGGTGGATATGGCTGCACATGACGATGTTGTACTGTGTGTACGAGAGACCGTAGACAGTATTGACACACTCTACACACTATTTAAGTGGAAAATGTAGTTAAAGCAAAGTGGAAAATATTACATATATTGACTGATTACATAAGATAAACTTGGTTTAATGCATTCTGTGAGTACTTTCAGGGATCCATTTAACATGCCGCTTTGATGGGATTTTCACTTCCTAACTAACATTCTCACTTCCTCTTTCTCCCTAGAGACAAGCCAAATACTTTGAAAACAAACTGAAATGCACAAAGGCTCGCAATGATTATCTTCTCAATCTTGCAGCCACCAATGCACTGGTGGCCAAATACTACATCCATGATGTCTCTGATATGATAGATGTAAGTTACTACAGTTTTTGCAGCTTCTATCGTAGGCTTGTTATTATTTTATAATTACTCTGTTTTCCTTCTTGTCTTCAGTGTTGTGACTTAGGGTATCATGCAAGCCTGGCACGAACAATGAGAACTTACTTGTCTGCAGAATATAGTCTAGAAACTTCCCGCCATGAAGGTTTGGACTTAATAGAGGGAGCAGTAGATGCCATGGACATGAGAGGAGACAAGCTGAAATTTATGGATGCACACAGCCAAATCTTCTGTCCTCCAGCACGCTTTGACTATCAGCCACACATGGGTGATGAGGTAAACTTTAGTTAGTTAGTTGAGCTTTTAGTTCTTCAATCAAAGTGCATCCCTTGTTTGCTGTTGTCTACATTAAATCCTCATGATAAAGTTCCCGTTCTTCTCTTATCCCAGGTGTGTCAGGTGAGTGCACAGCAGCCCGTCCAGACAGAGCTCTTGATGCGCTATCACCAACTGCAGTCTCGTCTGGCCACGCTGAAGATAGAAAATGAAGAGGTGAGAGGTTTTGTGTGCATAATTCTCAAAAGAGCTGAAATAACTAGTGTCAGCATTTAATTTCAAAATGAAGCAAAGTCACTGCAAATATGCTATTCAGAGTAATGTCCTTTTCTGCCAAGAAAGGAACAGATGGCTAAATATACTGAGATTTAGAATAATATATTAATTATTTTAGTTATTTGGGCCTTATGTAATGTTTACACTCTGAATAGTCATTTATATGCCCTAAATCAGGGTTTCTGTGAGGACATTGTTGGCTGATGTTGCATTCATTTTATTAGTAGATTATGAGCTAAATAATAGCCATAATCATTAACTATGTAGTTTCCTAAAGAGAATGCAAAATGTATATAATTTAATGTAATTTATTATGTTATGATGAGAGGTGGTCTTTGTGGCCCAATACAGTGTGAAAACATTGCAGGAAACAGCTCATCTAACTGTATGTGGCATGTTAAAAAAAAAAAATCATAACTATTACCACTATCTTGTGCCCCTGCTGCCTCTACCAAAGTACACCAAAATTAAAATGAGAAAAAGGGTAAATTAGAACATGAATGCTGGTGTTACATGGTGTGCATATAATAGTGAAAAAATGCAGATTCATTGCTTGTCAATAGATTTTTGCAAAGTAGTTGGCCAGGAAATGAATGCCTTATCATGAAATCAATGATGTGCAACCACGTGTAGCTGAACAGGAAGATGTCTTAAAGATGCATATCTGATGCTCCCTATTTGGAATATTGTGTAACACAGCAACAGGCATTGTAATCTTTATGTTTTTATAGATTTGCACTTTCTATGTTCCAAATGCAACAGTTTTAATATTACAGCAGCTGGTTATAACTGTGGTTTACGGGGGAAACATCTAGCTTCACCCAGGCCAAAAGTAACAACATGCCCCTACCAGCATGGCTGAAACTCACTAATTAACATGAGTCTTTATTAAATTATTATTATTAAAGCAAAAATCATCCAGTCTCCAGCCACAGTACGTTCTCTGGCCGGTTGACCTGGAGTCACCAAGGCCATTGTGACGCATATAGGCCTGTTTTAAAGGTTACCAGTGTGTGTCAATGTATGTCTGTTATGAGCATGGAAATGCACGCTCCCGTCTTGTCTGCCTCACAGGGAAGGAAGAGAGAGTTAATCTTTCATGTCATGATCCTTCATACTAAAAAGCTAATTACGGTATGTCTATCAACTGTTGTGCAAATGGCCTTGAGTGGTATGCTTAGACTGTTGGGTTGCTTACACCATGCAGTTTGTTTGTGACACTGAGAGGATGCATTTCAAAACTTGTGCTGTACATTGAGTATAATTACAAAATTCTTTGTTGCACTAATGTGTAATGTGTAAAGTCACCTAATTTCATATAGATTTCATCTAATTCTGCTGGACATGACAAAGATATTTGTAATTATGGATAATATTCAAAATATTGTCACATGTTTGAATAGTATTTGCATGTTGTGTGTGTCAGGTGAGGAAGACTCTTGACGCCACCATCCAGACCCTACAGGATATGCTCACTGTGGAAGACTTTGATGTGTCAGAGGCCTTCCAGCACAGCCAATCCACAGAGTCGGTCAAATCAGCTTCCTCTGACTCCTACATGAGCAAGGCGAACATTGCTAAGAGACGAGCCAATCAGCAAGAGACTGAGGGCTTCTACTTCACTGTGAGTTCTCAGGCAAATGACAGTGCAAAGTCACTACAGTACAGAGCACAGTTTAACTTCAAATAACCCTGTCACTATTTTCCATACATCTGTTTCATGTGCAGAAATACAAGGAGTACCTGAATGGCAGCAATCTCATTATCAAGCTGCAAGCCAAGCATGACCTTCTAAAACAGACGCTAGGGGAAGGTGAGACTTTTTGTGATAAGCATTTGTGGAGAGGAATGAAGTGACAGTAATTTTTATATTAAGGTTTGTGGTTAAAGTGCCAGTAATAGAATATTTCTTAGACTTTTGAGATACCTTGATATTTTAATTCTTTTCTATCTCCATGTTTTGATAATATTTCAAGAACTTGATGAACGTCTGTAGGTATACAAGAGTGTTATTGGTGGAACTGAATCCTTTAAATTTTAGACAACAAAGACGCAAAGAACTGTTTGCTTAAGTTACACCTTAATTAATTAGGCAGAATCATTTACTAAGTGATATTAGACACTTAGTTACATTATATATTTGGGAAATTAATGACCATTTTGAATGTTCGTGCACATTCTATCCATGTGCATGAATAACAAAATTGTGTGATACTGAAGTTGTCAGTATCCTTGGACCTACAAAGGGGGTCAAAGGGTAGAGAAACTCTGGACTAGTAGTACTGTAACCTAAACTGAAGAATATTCTTGTCATACATATTACTTATATTTTTCATATGTATTAACCCTGGCTACAGACTGGATAAAAATGTACATGTTCCATGTCATTAGATCCTATTTCAGATTCAGCCAAGTGTCTACATCAGAGTTTGAATTATATTTTTTGCTGAAAGCAGCTTTGCACATGATGTGATTCTTGAACAAACAATTCACTTTGACTGATTAAAATAAGGTCTTCATTCATTTGCGTACAGTGAGATGTTTGTGCAAACGAGGTGCAGATATCATGAAATCATAACAGTGTAAAATCAGCTCCCACAACCTTCCTCTCTCGTTGCCCCTGGATACATTTTCAGTTTGCAGAGCGAATAGGCAGGCCATTCCCTTCTGGGGCTCTTGTGCTGTTTCTAGGGCGACTGCTGAATGACCGCTGCCTGGCAGCGAGTCAAATGCAGCCATGGTGCTCACCCCATTGAGCTTGTCTGAATAGATGCACATTTTCTCATAACACCCCTTTCCGTATCCATCTGCCAGCCTTGTATAATCGGCCAGCACTCAACCGTACCACTAACTTCTGCAATTATAAAACTAACATGTTCTAATTCAGTCTCTTTGTCTGCTGTTTTTCCTTATAGGGGAGAGAGCTGAATATGGAACAACAAGGTAAGATGTTTAGTGACAAGAGGGTGAATAAAGTAGGCGATGATGTGTAAAATCCTTCCTGTGATGTGGCAGAAATGAGTTCACAGTGTGGGAATAGGAATGTAGTCGCAGCCATTTATTATTCAGTGAACAATACATTGAATCCTATTTAGAGAAGGTTCTTCCTTTAATCAATAAAAATATGTTAAGACTAAAAAATGAAATACCAGTGACATGATAATGGCAGGCAGGCTCATAGTTAATAGGTCGATTAGTTGATACTTATTTTTATCTATGGTACATTTCATTAAATACACATGTGTATTGAAATGTATTGCAAAGTATATGTGATAATTTTCTATGGTAATTATAATGAGTTTGCTGCAGCAGTTCACCGTAAGGGTCATTTTAATGAAATTGTTTGACATTTTGGAAATGTGCTTATTTCCTTTCTTGCAGATAATTATGTTAGGAGATTAATACAGTTCTCACGATTGTACACTAAATTTGGGGCTTCCACTAGCTGTTCTTTAGGCTAGTTTAGTATAAAGCCTAAAAGCCAGAATCAGCTATTATTACTGTAACAGGCATTTTACCATGTTTTTATTTTTCTCATCTAACTCTGGGCAAGAAAGCAAATATGCTTATTTTCTAACTATGTTTTGATTTGTAAAGGCCATTTATACCAATAAATGAATCATTATTCATATTTACCATGTACCAACTATACACCCCCACCATCTCCCCAGGCCCCCCATTCTTCCCCCTAAACCTCAGAGAATGCGGAAGTCTAGACCTCGGTCCATTTTTAACAGTAAGCTGTTTAACGGCAATATGGAGGCCTTCATTCAGGTATTAGCCCATCTGTGCTCTTTGTCTCGTCATGAGCTCAGCTGCCTCGCTAGCAGTCCTTCAGGGTTCTCTTACCTTTGACCACTCTTTTACCCACACGTTGACTCACTCATGCACTGACTTTCCTCTTGCTCAGTGCCTTGTCTTCACAGGGGCAGGTGAAAACCAGTCATGGTTTAAAGATTATTTGTTTTAAAAGCATCACACTAGTGCACTAGTGTTTTCTTTGAACATTCTTACTCTTGTGAGACTCCAGACACTGAATTAATTTGGCTTTACAAATCAGTTGGCCTGGTACCAGCCGTGTTAGGCTATGCAAATAAACACATGGCAACATCCACTCTATCGCTCAATCAAACAGGATCAGGTGCAGTGGAGACTTCTCAGATACACATTATACATTCATGGCACTGATTCCAAAAGGAGATGGAAACCTAATAAAGTGCCCTGTGAATATCAGTAGAGTGTAAATGAGTCAACAGAAAAATAATCAGAATCTATTTTATTATTGGTTAATAATTAGAGATATTTTTTCTGCAAAAATATGAAAACTACTAAACTGTACTACTAAACTGAAATATTTAGCTTTTAGGGTTTTCAGAAATACAATACTGTGAATCTGCCAT
>JAUBNQ010000023.1:14650405-14712134 GCA_032353495.1 Ctenopoma kingsleyae
ACACCATTACTAAATGCTTAGTAGACATGTTAGTTAACCTTATTTAACCATTAGTTAAGGCTTATTAATGCATTAAGTAATGCTAATTAATGTACCCTTATTGTAAAGTGTTACCAAACAAGAATTCACCATAAAAGCTTTGAATTAAATCATGATGACGTTTGTACAGCTTTTGCATTGTTCATACCAGCTGGCATCCTTGCTGGCAGAATGGAAAGAAATATTTCATACACTGGCTATTAAGCTGGCAGAGGATGATAGCAAAACATGCAGTTTGTCTAAACTATTTTCTACTAAAGCCAGCTAAAAAAGTGAAACCAAAAGATACACTACTTGACTTGTAGTCAATTAAACTGGACTGTATAGAAGTAATGTAGGAAAATACCAGAGGCCTTGGACTGTTAGTTGGCCGCCTAAATATCTTTTTGTCTTTTCTGCAGTGAGTTCCAGTAAACTTTGTATTTGCGTGAGAGAACTTAAATCCTATAAAATCCTTTAATCCTTCAAATGTCTCTATCTGATGTTTCTGGTAAGAAAGGATGAACATATTGTGACTATGCTTGATATCATTTTTGCTTGTCGCACGAAAGGATGAATCAGTTTCATGTCAGTAACAATAATCTCTTTTCTTGGTATTGTTGTATAGCTGTGCAGTAACAAGCAGCCACAAGTTTAGTATTGCTGATTTATTCAACCACTGTACCTTTGATCTGAATTTGATACTCATGCCTTAAGTCACCAGCCATGTGTAAAATTTGAGAATGGTAATTGTCTTTATATAGAACCTTCACCCAGGTCACAAATATTCACAACACATATAAACTATTTCTACTTAAAGTAATGAAGAACCAATAAAAACTGTGTGACTAAAGTGTCCAGTGAGCAAAATAGGTCCATTCACCACATGTAGTTAGAAGCTACATGTGGGAAAATGTAAGGGGAACATTAGGGTTTAAAAGGTTAAGAAAACATACACATACTGATGAGAGACATTTAACATTTCTTGCTTGCTTATCAACCCAACATGCAATATGTGCTGTCATCACACTTCATAACATAACACAATTCACAGTATTTTACAGTATTTTGATACGCTGTTGACCTGGGTCAATCAACACCCACGCTGTCTATTCTGATTTAACAGAGTGTCAAAATATTGAACATCTAAGCTCAGAATGAAACCCATTAAGCACAGAAACCTAGAGTCTGTCCCCAGGTAACTAAAATCTGCACCAACAGTACAATTAATTCATTTACTGAAACATGCTCCCATATCATCACTAAATGTTGGAAATACAGTAAAAGTAAAAAGTGAGGTAAAGTAAAAAAGTAAAAGTATGAAATTCAGAGTTTTGTAGAAGGCCAGCTGAAAATGTTTTTATGAGATAATGAGTTTTGGCTAATAGTAATAATGTCAAATAATCCAAGTAATGAGCACATACTGTTCTTTAAGGCACTTCTCTCAGCAGTTAGAGAATAAAGACCAATAGTAGAATCCTCAGATTGCTTCCTTATACTTATACTTATCTTAATAATAATAATAATAATAATAATAATGGACAGTTGCCAGTCAATCAGAAACAATCTGTGGTCATTGTATATGTAATAACCATGGGATATTATGTCACGACAATAGAAATAACCCACAGATGGGTAAAGAAAACTGAAGGAGACATGAACACGAAGGCTCCAGAGAAAGTTCAGTGGAAAAGATTTCAGATCTAGATGTTTCTCTTTTCAGCTGTGTAGTTTTCTTGTATAACCAGTTTTTCCATTTGTATGGTGTTTGTGTATCTTCCATCTGTTCATTTTTAATTTAATTTTATGACTGTGTGGATAAAAATGCTAGTTCAGAGTCACTGAGTTCTTTGGCTGCGTTTCTTTTTACCTGAAATGGGTATTATGTGGCTGTGTAATGTGTAATACAGTCTTGTGCCATGTTTTTGAACTGAAAGTTTGATGAATATTATTAATCATACTGATTGTTGGATGGGGAATACTTTAAATGCAGCTATATAACGGTCTTGTACAATTTGCAAAACATAAATCATGTTTTCTCTGTTTATGAATTGCCTCTTGTTTCACTGACAGTAATGATACTCGTATTCACTAACAAGGGTTCAGGGAAATAATGAGTTGCACCAAAACATGTATAATTATCACTGCACTATATCTCACATCAAACATATTAAAAAATCTCATGAAGATGAGTTATTAAACAGATATCTATGTAGTGTGTTCATTATTAGTTGGGGGACAGTTTTACAGTCTTGCTTTGAAATATACTGTATCCCAAGTCCATCAAAGTAAGTAATGCCTCCTGCATTACCATTAAATTATATAGACATTACCCCACATTAAAACTTCTTTAATAACCAGTTTGTTTAGAGTTGTGCAATGCAAAACTAAGTTTTTCTAATTTATTTTGTGGAAATATGTAAAGATGAAGCTCTTTACCAAGAGGTGCATTTTACAGCTCTGTTTCATGGTTATAACACAGACAACGACCATGTGTGTTTCCAGCTAATTTGTGCAGCTCGTGGTGGTGTTTGTTTTCCTCATGTGTTTTGGCTTTGTTTCCTAACAGGGCAGGTGCGAAATTAAACCAACCTGTAGAATATATTTGTGGTCTGCAACCAACTTTCCTCAGACTGAAGAAGCTACATGGATAAGTTGTGAATTGTTTTGACCTAACAGCAAAGTCCAGTCCAGTCCAGTTGCCATTACTCAACTTCCAGATAACTTCACCTGGATGATTGAGAAACTTTGCTGATTAACAATTAAACAACACTTAACAAGGCTGAATAACTAATATTCTATAGATTATACACATCCATGACCACATAGCAAGGCCACTTTCTAACAGTAGGGTTTTGTTTACATGAACACCTTGCTTTTTCTTGATTTGGAACATATTAAATGATAGAAGCAGAAATTATTCTTCCTGTAAACCATATGGAAGCTTCAGTATTTATTAAATTAAATTTTAATCACATTATCGGTCAGACCTTTCACAGCACTGTAGCTATTGTTGTGCAATATCCCTTCTGTTTTTGTGACTGACTTCAATGACTCCTATAAAACTCAAACAATAAAATTATACTAAACTATAAATATAATATTCTCTGTAACACTGGGCACCATTTCCACAGCAGAAAACCAAATTGTTAGATGTATTAAAAACATAGAGAACTTGTTTATTGTAGATTTTTTTCTACCAGGTGTTGCTACAATTGAATTGTATAAATAAACATATAATAATATTTAAAATACATTTCTTAAGCTAAAACTGGTTGACAAATAATATTTTGTAGAACAGTTCTCAGATAAAGTTCTGTTGCAAAAGAAACAGCCTCATCTTGTTTAACAATCATTGCTTGTGGATTATTTATATCAAATGTAGTCCCCATCTTGTTTTCATTTTACATGCTCCCAATACAATATCTTCTTTCATTGGTACAATAACAGATATGACTGAAACCGAGTGAGCAGCCAGGAAGTGTCTCAGTGAGATACACTGCACAGAGTGTGACAAGTGTACAGCATCTCATCTAAATAAATTACATTTGAATTGTTTAATAATGAACTGTGCTCACTGAGAAGCAGGTTGGCAGATATTTCACAAACAAACGTGGTCTAATGTAATCAATAAAATCAAGTTGGACACAACCTTGACAACAGCAACTAACATGGCACTTTAAAATACAGGAGAGTGCTTTTACAGAGTAAACACCCAGCACCAGCACATAGCACAGCCCCATCTGGTATTTTTATGGGTAAAAAGTAAACTCTGTTTCCCTTTTCTGGAATATATATATTTTTCCCCCTTTTCTCATATTGATGTTATTGTCTTATGAGAGATGCAGCCACATTTAATTTTATGTATCTGTTATAGTTCAGATATTTATGTTTCAGAATTGTTAAATTGCATTATATGAGCTTTCCTATGAACCAGAGGGTGTGTGGTTTGATTCCTGGTTCCTCCAGGCTACATGTCAAAGAGTCCTTGGACAAGACACCGAAAACCCACAGTAGCGCCGTCATTTACTGCAGCTGTCCAAATAATAATTTCTCTAGGGGGATCAATAAAGTTTGTCATTATTATTATTCTCTTTGACAGACTGTTGTCTCAGTCTGTTGTGAAATGAATGCCAGGGGATTACATAAGCATGGGCCTGCAGCAAGGCCCTACTTTACTTTTGGACTTTTGGACTATATGCAGTGTTTATAAAACTAGATGGTACCCAGACACTCTGCTGCAACTGCCCACTGCTCCCAAATAGTTCTAAGTATCAAATTCAGAGGAAGACTTTAACAAAAGATGCTACTACTGTCAAGTATTAACTCACTTAACAGAAGTGTAATAGTTGTGATACTGGAATGACGTGCAGGTCCCTGTCTGACTACAGCTTATTCTATTATATGTTATTCCTCTTTATGTGATCTGATCCAGTCAGTATCATAAATCTACACAGCTCTAATGTTTACTGAGAAAGTGACACAGAATATAAATACAACATTGCCAAAACATGTGTTTTGTTGATAATGTTATTTGGTCTCATTACAAAATTGTACTTTGGTGAAGGAAACAAATAGTAAGAATTATATTTCTAAATGTAAAGTTTTTGTGACTTTCTACTAAATGTGGGAAAATCACTCTCTTTGTTATTCATTCCATAAACGTTAGGGTAAGTGCTTCACATAAAATCATCTAATCAAGCAGTGGGCTATTAAATGTTGCTTTGACAAGGCACAATCTTATAATGACTTTAATCACTGGGAGAATACTCCAAGTCAAATTTAACAGAATTAAAAAAAAACAAATGTTTGGACTGCATCTGTGCTTACGGTTAAATAGGCCAGGTCAACTTAAACTTATAGTATTTTGTAAACTATCCAAGCATTTGAGAAAAATCCACAAGGTCTGATGCTCACGAAGTTCTTTATCTGTTAAAGAAATAATTACACTTCTAATATATATAACATCTTTTAGACCCACAGGCAATGGCTACTTAACACTGGCACATTACCAAAAGGTAGCAATTTTTATTCAAACCTTCATGCATGCATGTCATTGATTTTCCATTAATTGAGCTCAGCTGCAGATGTAACAGAAGCTGGAAGTACTGCAGTATACTATCTCCTGAGAATAGTGTCAGGGGCTGCAGTGGTAAACACTACTCTCTTATGGGTTCCCTGAGGTCTTTTATTCTTGTAACTTTAAATTATGTCCACATGCTTTTGTAGCTGTTAAAACTGTTGACTCTTAAAGCAATTATTATTTTTTAAGTCAGTCAAAAATAGTTGTACTTTCAAAGATCTAATTAGAATAAAATATCTACTTTTTTAACTCCTTCAGTTGGTCATATAATAAGTTATATTATCTTATACTTTGTTGGTAGTTAAAAATAAAATGTTATCAGTTTAATGAGCTCCATCAGTGAAGCTGCACTGACAATGCTGCAGTTTTATTGATTCCATAGAAAAAATGGTGCAATGGCAAATTATTCAAGATTTCTGGAACAACCACTTCCACCGCATGTTTACACTTTGCAAACATGCTGAACACAACGAATCAGGGACAGTCTGGGAAAGAGTGAATTGGGTATAGTATATTAAATCCATTATAAATAAAATATTACATTTCAAACACTGAAAATATGAAAATTTTAATAGGCTTCTGCATAGCAGATATTTTAACATATGATATCAGGAAAGGCATCAGTGCAATTAATAACATCAATTATTTCTATATAACAGTCATTTTTCAGAGTTTGGCATAAGGCAGCTATGCACAGAATTACTGTAAGGTCTTCATTAACAAAATAATCTGTTACTGACATTATTATTATTGATTTCTGTGGTGAACGGGTCCACAAGATTTACACAGAGTTGTTGAGGATTAGATGATAAATTCTTCTTAAACATCTTAAACAACTCGTCTCTTAACTTTGTTGTACTACAACAACTACTGGTTCATCTGGTTGGCATTCATACAAGGTATATAAACATGTAATAAATGGTTTATAACACAATGACTGCTTACACTGTGTTGCTGCACCTGGGGAACATAAAGTGTTGCCACACACTTTGTTTAATGAGTTCACATATTTCCCTTCATACTTTAACCTGAACAGAGGTCCAACACAGGACTCATAACTGAAAACACCTGCTCGTGGACGACTGGAGTAACAACATATCTATGTACGTATACTTTGCAGTGATTCAGAGATTGATTCAGAGATTCAGTCTATTTCTGATGTATATAAAACTTTTCTAAACTGCCACAATAAAAGTAATTAGTATTTTTCAGTTATACTGAGAATGTTTTTTTTTTTATTTGTGACAGGAATTTTTCATGCAACCTGCAAATATTTGGTTGATTTCAGTATTATCATGTTACACTGACTTGTTTGACGTTTTTTTCTCAAAACAATGTGATGAAATGAATCCACTGAGCTCACAGATCAGTTCATGTTTGTGCTGCAAGCAGATACACAAGTTACTTTTGTTGCATTTCTGAATGTGTAGCAGCTTAGTGTGGTGTTATAACCAAAATTGACAGACATGATGAATAAGCCTTAAAAATGTACTTGTTAGATTTAAGGTTAATGTTAAAACAAAAGAAGTTCATACTTGTTTGGACCACAGTCTCCAAACGCTTAAACCCAAATTCAACCCCAGCTCTCATCTGTAAGATCAGACTGAGTCTGACTTGTAGTGAACAATTCCCAAGCTCTAATCCAACATGTTAAACCCTACTTACAGCAATTCTTGTTTCAAGAGAGAAAAATCTACAGACTTATGCTATCGATAACCCTTTTGTTATTTATTTATTTTTATTTTTATTTTGTTAAAAAATGTGCATTATAATAAGTATTACGACGTAGAGAAAAAATCCATTGTTACAATCCTGAACTCACTTAAACTGTTTGACACTGATTCAAACACACTTGTTATCAACATCCATGATCAGTTCATCTGTATATTTTAAAATCCAGTCTGCATGTTGTGGCAGTTGTTTGACATGTAAAGGCGTCTTGCTGTGGGAATGTCTGAACACGATGGTCTCTACAGTACATAGTGTTGCTACAGCTGCCCTTTTTCCATGCAGGTGTAAACCAGCAGTCACTCTCTTGTTCCTAACATACAGCATGTGTGGTGGTGGAAGGGTCAGAAATCACATGCAAAACTAAACCATATTAGCATGACTAACACAAGGTTTGTGTGAACACTGCCAACTAAAACAAACATTGTCCTGAAAGACTATCTTTTTTCACTTAAATGTGCCTGCTGTGTGTATGACCCGTTTAAGGTATAGTTGTGAGGTATATATACTTATGTATGTATACTGTTTATAAACAACTCTTTGGCTCTGTAGTATCAAAGTTTAATTTTATCCCCTTTGAATCAAACAAGGGATTCATTCAAATAATTTGAATGCTTAAAGAAAGTACTCAGATCTGCACAAGTAGCATCCAAATGTTTGACTTTACAGAGCACTCCACAAAGTCAAACCCTATAGGCATAGGGAGAGAGAGAGAGAGAAATAAGGAAATAAAACGTACAGCCTGGTCATATTCAACCCAGACAGACTCCCTCAGAGGAAAATAAGATCAGGGGAGGGGGTTACTGACATTGCAGGGATACAGAAATTCTGCAAACCAGACACCAATACGGACGCAGCTACTGCCGCGCGGTCCCACAATGTGCAAAACATCGTTTTAAAGGTAATCCTCGTTTGAGTAAACCCTCAGTGTTTATAAATAATTTCTATGTGAAGTTTTAATGGTTAAAATGCTTTAGACGCAATGAATCAGTTTTCAATTAATACGACTGAATGGTGTTTCTCTACAGACAACAACGCTGACTTTTGGATTATACAAAACCAACTTTAACGAAGTGCGTGGGTAGTAGATTGACATCGGACAGCGCTCCTGAATGTGAGTTTGTGATGTGACCGCTGGCCGCGACAAAGTGGCGCTTTTACGCACGATGGATGAAGTTTTACGCGAACAGCACTTCTGGGTGCAGAATGTCTCATGGAACAACTCGAGTAGGGGAAATGAAAGCCATTTAGGGAACATTACAGTGAATCCTTTGAAAAGAAACGAAGAAGTGGCAAAAGTGGAAGTTGCCGTCCTGGTCCTGGTGCTGCTGCTCGCTCTGACAGGCAACCTGTGTGTTCTGTGGGTGATCCACACCACCAAGCACAACCAGTCTCGGATGTATTATTTCATGAAACATCTGAGCATTGCAGATCTTGTAGTTGCAGTTTTTCAGATCTTACCTCAACTCATTTGGGACATCACATTTCGTTTCTATGGGCCGGATTTGCTGTGCAGGTTGGTCAAATACCTCCAGGTCGTGGGTATGTTCGCATCTACCTACTTGCTGGTCCTGATGTCCATCGACAGATGCTTAGCAATCTGCCAGCCCCTTCGAGTCATGAATAAGAGAAAGGATCGTTTCTGTGTAATCGCCTCTTGGATGCTTAGCTTGATATTCAGCACTCCTCAAGCGTACATATTTTCTCTGAAAGAGGTCGGCAACGGCGTGTATGACTGCTGGGGAGACTTTGTACAGCCGTGGGGCGCTAAAGCGTATATCACATGGATGAGTCTCAGCGTTTACATTTTCCCAGTGGCAATTTTAAGTATCTGCTATGGCTTAATATGTTTTAAAATATGGCAGAATTTCAATTTAAAAACCAAAAAGGAGCACTTTTTTGCTCTTACTCCAAGGACCTCTAAAGGTGCTCATCCACTCTCACGTGTGAGCAGCGTGAGGCTCATTTCAAAAGCCAAGATGCGCACAGTGAAAATGACATTTGTAGTGGTCGTGGTCTACATTGCATGCTGGACTCCTTTCTTCTTTGTCCAGATGTGGTCTGCATGGGATCCTGCTGCACCAAGAGAAGGTAAATTACCATCTGCCTTTATCAATATACAGCAGATATAAATTGATTATTATTTAATAAGAAAATCTATTGGTTTGTGAGAAGATCACACTGTATACTTTTTATTCACTATATACATACACTTTTTATTCTGTACCAAGGACAAGGACCAGTGCATTATCCTTACTGACCATAAACAATGTGGTGTAAAACGAAATCTGTTGTTCTACAACAATATGGCAGTGTCTCACATATATACAAAGGTCATTCATCCACCTCCCAATCTCTCTGGGAACGCCAAACCAATCCACTTCACTTCCAAGTCAACACAATGGTGTTTAACTTCAGACTTCCCCAGAATGGACACAGATGAATGGGACTGTCATTTGCAGAGTTCTCCGAGTCCTCAGAGTCACTGAGAAAATAAATGTGCCAAGACATCAAAGACTTTCTCCTTCTGTTCCCTGTGGTGGTTTATATAATTTCCATTTAACTGCATATTTTACTCAGATACTTCATAAGTTTTGAATTTGCCATTAAAAATGACCGAAGCAGCAGATAACCATTAAGGAATGTTGCATTCAGAGAATTTAGTGATTCAGATATATTTTTAAACCAACCAGATTCATCCAAATTCAAAACTGTTATTTTTCAGCACTCTTCCAAACAGTTTTGTACTGAACACTACTGTCCTCATAGTGTTGTAATGGATGGACTCAAACTACTGAATTCCAGAGATTACAGAGAATTAGCTGATTTGTGAAAACCATTTATCTCTATTAGTAAATTAACTGAACATGGACATGATCAATTAATATTTGTATAATATTAGAGGATTAAAAGACAGGTCATTGTTAGACTTATCCTTAATTACTTACAGCTATGCACAAAACAAAGTACAAGTACAAAGTACAAAATCACACATTAACTGTAAAGAAAGTTGTAAGAACAAATAACTGAACTAAGCATTGAGCAACACATAGGAGTATAGGGTCCACTACTTCAGAGAAAACTTTTAAAACCAAACCCAGGTGTGAAAGTAAAGATAATCCAGAGTCTCTGCATTCTCTTTGATGCGAGAATGAAAGACACTGTAGGTGATATTTCTTCTTTCTGCTCAGGACAGTTTAAAGTGTGCAAACCTTGGACCCTCTTGACCCTGAACTTCAGTCATGTCGACACACTGTGGAACTTCCAGTGAAGCCCTAGTGAAGGATAGTCTGACTTTGTGAACTGCTTCAATATTTGTTTAACCTTTTTATTCTCAGAATGTCTTTGATCTTCTGATGGTGGGATCAAGTCCATTTTTCTAGTTTCAGGTCTGTACGTACATCATGACATTACTAAAAAAGATTACTGTTTTTATTTCACTTCTGGCAGCACATGAAAGTGGTGAATGTACAGTAAGTCAAAGTGATGTGACGTATTTTGTGGTATTTCTCCTGAAGAGCATTATATTCTCCATGGCCTACACCAAATAATCACTGAGCTCCACTGGACTGGTGTTTGACTTATCTGTTGAAAACATCTCATTAGTTTGACGGGACATTCAGTTAACACTGCACAACACACCTCTCAGAATAAATCAAACAAGTAAGGGGAGTCAGAACACCACAAACAGCTCATCATTTTTTAGGAGAGAAGAAGATAGCATGCACTAAATCTCTCTCAGCCGATTAAGGATTCAAAAAAACTTGGAACTCTTCCACTTTCCACTGTTTAAGTGGTGTGCTTCTTCTGTTTGCTCTGAGGCTGTAATGAAAATTAACATTTTTCCACACAGGGCAGTCTTATCTGTAGCCTAAACACCAAAGATTACAAACAAACACAAATCAGCATATCACCAAAGTCAATGAATAAATTGTCTAGGAACCACAAATGTCTCTGTAAATTTTCATGAGAAAACATATTTGTTAAAGCATTTCATTCTGGACCAAACTAGCCAGACTGACTGGCTGTCTGATATCGCCATATCTATTTTACTTAAAAGAAACACAGTCATTCCCCTAGTAATAAAAGTGAAACTTGAAAGACACACATAGACAGAAAATAACTGAGTTTGGACCCACCAGGTGATTCAGTTTTACTGGAGTGGAGAAACACTTGCGTCTTGAGTGAAGAGGTCTACCTATCTTTTCCTTTTCTAAATTGCTTATTCTAAGTAACAGGAGCTGGAGCCTATTTTTTGTATTTTTATCACACTTAAATGATTTCCATAAAACTCGAAAATCCAAAATGCAGTTTTTAAAGGATGATTTTTTTTTAAAAAAGAAACTGTCCAAACTTGCCTGGCATGTGAAAAAGTTATAAACAAATGGAAAAAAACCGGGGTGAACCTTCCCAGGAGTGGCCAGCCTACCATAATTACTACAAGAGCACAACAACAACTCTATTATGACAGCCAGGAGATCATAAAAGAGCCCAGAACAACATGTAAAGAACTACAGGCCTCAGTTGCCTCAGTCAGTGCTCATGATTCAGTGTTTTCATTGAAATTCAATGACGTGATTGTCTGGGGCTGCAAAGACCAGGCTTCAGGACCTGGATGACTTGCCATCATTGATGGAACCATAAATTATAAAGGAGCATGTCCAGCCATCAGCTCATGAGCTCAAACACACTTAAGTTCTGCAGCAGGACAATGATACGAAACACACCAGCAAGTCCACCACTGAAAAAAAAAAGGGCTTGGAGCGGCCTAGTCTGATTGACATGCTGTGGCATTCATGCTTGAACACCCTCCAATGTGAAAGACTCGTTGCCAGTTATCTCAAACGCTTGATTACAGTTGTAGCCGCCAAGGGTAGCACAACCAGTTATTAGGTTTAGGGGGCGATTACTTTTTCACTTAGAGCCAGGCAGGTCTAGACAGCTTTTTTTTCTTGATAAATTAAATCATCATTTAAAACTGCATTTTGTATTCACACTGGTTTTCACAGCACTGTATATTGTGTTAATCTGTCTCTAATAACTCTTTCAGTTGGAAGGTATTATTAGACATGTCTGCGAGTGCAACATTGTGGTTCAGTTACTTATACTTAAAAATGTTTTTTCAGCTTAGAATCACCCTTGAAACTGTTATCAGATCCCAACTTACATATTTTCTTGGGATGTCCGATATTATCGGCCTACCGATATAATCGGCCAATATCGGCATTAAAATGTAATATCGGAAATTATAGGTATCGGTTTTTACTCTTTTAATGACACAATGTTTACACACCATGTACATACAAATATGACAAATCTGAGGTAGAGTTTTTTAGATATTTTTGTTTGTTTGGCACACCTTGCAATAATGTTTAAAGTTAAAGTATGCATGATAGGAGATGTGATGTTAGTTACCTAAAATGATTTAGTTTTTCTTTTTTTTATGAGATGTACATGTATTGGTATCGGTTTATATCGGTATCGGAAATTAAGAGTTGGTATATATCGGATATCGGTAAAAAAGCCAATATCGAACATCCCTAATATTTTCCTTTGTCTTCACTTTTGCAGAATGCAGATTGCCTATACTGCACCAAGCATTTGCTTTTCTCTGTTTGTTTCCCCAGACATGGCCTTCATTATAGCCATGTTATTGGCCAGTCTCAACAGCTGCTGTAACCCCTGGATCTATATGTTCTTCGCTGGTCACCTATTCCATGATCTGACGAGGTGCTTATTTTGCTGCTGTAGACAGTACTTGACAGACTCTTCCTGCAACTGTGATCGAGACCACAAGCACAAGAGCTGCTCCTCCGCTTACGTCATTAAGAACACAAGCCAGCGGAGCATCACACACACATCTAGCACAGGGGGACCTGGGCATTGAAAAACCAGCTAAAAGCCGTCAAAGCTTCCTGTAGTCAAGTCCCCTTTTCAGGCATCTAATTATCTGCAGCACAACTGTGATACCCACTGCGACATGTTTGTTTTCATATGTTGTAAATTGAAAAAATAGATAATAGAAACCTCCAGTCCAGACAATAACCTGCACCCTGTGATAACAGAGAGCAGATAAAATTATGATTGTGTCCAAAATGTGAACAAAATGTGATGTAAAGTACAATTCCACACTCAGCTGTATCTGGCATCTGTTTAAATCTCTAATGTGTGTGATGTGTGTCCTTGACTTTCCCAAAACATCACTTTCCTCTTGACTCTCTTTGCACTGATCAGGTTACAAAAAAAGGCACTTTGTCAGTTGCTGTGATGACTTATTATTTATCAGACCTTTAGAGCACCATTATTTTATTGTTAGATTATTATATGGTAAGCTGGGTTCAATATTTTCACATGCATGAATGATATTATCAGGAAAATATGCACTCTTAAGGTTTGACTTAATTCATTTATCTCTGTTGTAACAACAAAAATAAATACATTTCTCATGAAATTCACTCATAAAAATAGTAAATAGTTTTTACTGCTTCTCATGTGTTGCTATACATCATAATATTTATAAAGTGTCTCTCCTTTTCTCGGTTCTTCATGTTTTCAGGTTATTAGTACATGGACTGGAGACTTTACCCAGGCTGATCTAGCAAAATGATTCCCTCTTGTGGCCACACTGATTATTCCAACATATATTTTTAATTTTCCGCTCCCTGCATGTGTTTCAAAATGTATTTAACGCACACTCCAGTTTCAATAATTGCAAAAACATTTAATTGCATATTGAACATGTATGTTTTTCTATCATAGCAGGTGCGAGAAATTACTATTGTTTTAGTTTAATAAAATCATTCCTGTTGTACATTATTAATTCAAAGTCTGGCTGACATCAGCAAAGAATAAAGAGTGAAATTTTTTTCATTAGACGAATTTCAGATTCTGCTGAATTGTTATATTAAAAGTTCTGTAAGAAAGTCAAACAAACAAAAATGACAAATACGTGTCTTATATATACTTATATACTACATCTTTGCGTACAACCACTTTTGTGCCACTGCTTCCAAAAGTGAATCAGCAAAGGTGTGTATAACCAAAGAGTAGAACTGATTCAGACTAAGACTCAATCTGGCAGCTTTGAACACACGACACAATAGCCCAGATGTGGCCCATAGTGACAAAGGGATGTCGAAGATAACTGTCAGGCATGAGTAACTTCAGACACACTACCAGTTTTCAAGCTTTGAAAAGTATTGCATGAATGAGAGTATACCATGAATAAATAAGTTATATATAAACCCTGTGCTGCTGATCTTCAGACAAAGGTTTGAATGTCTGTTTCAGTCATAATAATGACAAATGACAGGTTACAGAGACTGTAATGGTTTCATATTTCATAGCAATTAGCAAAATTAGCAGAATGACTGTGTTTTTGTGTTTCAAACAGGGAAAAATAGATTGATATATGCATTTTATAGCCATTTCTTTCTACCAGAAGAATATTGGTTCTTCTTTCCAACAGAACTAAATTGTCTTAGGTTTGAAATCAGTAACTTCTACAGTTTTAATTAGATCATAGTACTTTTATATATAAACATAATGCTAATATAAAACCAATCCCAAACATTATGACATAAAGATTGTACAACATTCAAAACAAATTCTACAGAAATTACATAAAATTCTGCAAATCAGGATTCTACTATATCAGTGTAAGAAAGAAGTACTGCAGGCTTAAAAGAAATAGTCAAAATTTCATTCCTGCTTTGTTCAAATCAGTTAGTGTTATTTAAAAGACATTCTTAATCACACTGACCTCAGGTCAGTGTCATCAAGATGATTTCATGCTTTCTGAGAATGATTTTTAAAAAATCCCTTTTTATTAAAGGGACGTTGCAAATATTGCTGAATGTTGGCTAAAGCTGTATTAACTGTAAAAAAACATATTAGTAATTACTTTATTTTGAATTAAATATTAAAGAATCAAATATCAATGCCCACTTGGGGGTGGGCCACATAATAAACAGTCCCAGTCTCATGTATGAGTCTCATTCTTTGGCCAGGTGAATGCTGAAGCCTCCACAGCCTCTGCCAGCACTCGTGAGGAAGGGACGCACAATGATATCAAGCACAATGCTCCACAGGCTCTGCAGCCAACGAGTGCCAATAAGGATACACTGGATACAGGGACCAACCATCCTGTCATAGCGAGATACACAAAAACAACAAAGAATATGACCAAACAACATAATATAACATAAAGCATAATCTCAGTGTCAACATGAGCCATGTATTAAGTTTAATGTATTCCTTCTTTTATATACTGTCTTCTGCTACAGTGTCACGGCTACTTTTTTATTTCTTAATTTTGGGTCAGATCAGTTCAGTTAGGTAAAATTTTTTCAGCACCACCTTGGTCCTTAACACAATATACACTCATTTGACAAATTTTAATTTCAACAAACTTCTCAGTATAATAGAATCTGTAATTTAATCACTGTTTAATAAAGTTCAGTAATATCTAAAGTTTTCTTCTTAAGTCTTTAAGGAGTAGTTAATTACTGCACTTGTCTTGGTGTTCATGTGTAGCAGCAACCTCTACTTACCCGAGCCAGAAATTCTTTGGCATTCTAGTGACTCTAGCTATAACAAGACCTATAAAATATTGATGAAGTATTTTGTGAGCCTGCTAAGTGCGGCTGCATTTTACATTTAAATAATACAACTTTAATTGGGAAAAAGTGAACTGTGAAATAAAAACATACTTTTGAAAAAAAGATTCAAATAGATATGTACACCTGACCCCTATATTGTAAAAATAATTATATTTCAAACAAACTTTATTTTTAATAGTGATGGTTTAATATTTAAGATATTTAAATTATCAACTTAATTATTTCACAATTAATTTGTCCAATTACATAATACATAAACAAATATTTCTTTCATGATGTCTTATTTATTCATTCAGTTTTGAAGGCTTTGTACTTTTGTACCACAAACCAAATTCAATTGGGTACTTCATTAATTGAAATGGATGCAAAAAACAGATCTCAGAACCTGGCAAAATGAAATCCAGACTCTAAACCTACCAGATGTGGAGGCAGCTCAGGATGGCAAAGATGACACCTGAGATAATTGCCATGGGAATTGCCAGAAACACTGAGACTATCCTGTAGATCCAAACCCTTGACACCTCAAACAGGGCATTGCTCCAGATCCACACTCTGTCCCCACTGCGCACTGACACGGGCTCAGCAATCACCTCTTCAAATGACACCTGAAAACAGAAAGAGAAAAGCATGTGGATGCTAGCGATAAATTGTTATGTCATGCTCCAGCTGTACTTGATTCATTCTCATCCACAATATGTCCACTGGGGGGCAGCACTAACAGTTTAGTAACTTCAAGGTTGCAATAGTTTGATTGTATTTCTTAGCTAATTTAGCATGTGATTTAGCATGTGAGAAAGACAGAAATGGTCCACAATGCAAGTGGAGTTGCTGTATAAAAATGCAATACCTTGAGGCAGTCATTGATACCTCGGGGGTCTCTGACATTAATCAGAGGTTTAGTATCACTGATTTCCACTAGTGTAGACGTATGAATGTTCTCTTCATCCTCCAGAGCAGGAGGGGCTCTCCACAGTGTCTGAGGTTCCTCTCCATTATCAAATTCCTCTGAGTCACTGGAGTCCTCCAAGTCAATTTCTACTTCCTCTGAATCTTCTCCTTTCATCATGGTGTCCATGCAAACACGTGAAGAAAACAGCACAAAAAGAGCAG
Organism: Ctenopoma kingsleyae; assembly: GCA_032353495.1. NCBI lineage: Eukaryota > Metazoa > Chordata > Actinopteri > Anabantiformes > Anabantidae > Ctenopoma > Ctenopoma kingsleyae. Next base: position 14,666,966 of record JAUBNQ010000023.1, read on the forward strand.
AGCTCAGACTGAGGCTGCTGACCGGACCCCTCAGCTGTCTGTGTGCAATGAGGTTATATTGGGAACGTTACAGTGCCCTGGATGGAATTTGCAGATGGTCTTTCAAGTCAAGATCATTTTCCTGTGTGTGTGTGTGTGTGTGTGTGTGAAAGAGAGGATAGGAATGGTTGGCGCGATATAAATACTAAAAGCTTGGAGATAGCTCTGTATACATTGATATTAGAAATGCAACCACACAGACACATAGATAAGATCAGACAAATCTGCAAATAAAACTAATGTTTAAAATGCACAATGTATTACTTTAAGCTGGACTATTTAGTGGTACTGGTATACTTGTGTTGCTGATTGTAAGCTTCTTAATTTAACTTAACTTAGTGCCTTTGTGTCAGAAAATTTTGCACGTCAGTACTACCTCAATCTGAGCTGATGTTCCTCAGTCTTGTGCTAAACCCGAATATGATAATTTGTATTTAACAATGCTCACATGCAAATTTAATCTATTGGACTGTCACCACTTGTTAAGGACATTCTGTAGAAGGAGAAAGTGAGGGTGTGTGGACACATGAAAATTGGATCAGGAGGCAAGTTTATCCTTATTAAGCTATTAAGCTTATGATTACAAAAAAGTGTACATGTAAAGCAAAATTAAAAAGCTGCAATATTGTAGTATATATAGTATTATCTATCACTTGTTATCAATAACTAAATGTGCACAATTCATATTTTTCATGTAAATCTCTTCATTTGTTTCTGAATAAAATAAAATCTAATGCTATAATAAAAACACAGGTTCACTAACACTCCCTACTGTTCCTTTTGAAAAGCAGTTAACTGTTCAGCTGTGATGATGCATTAACGCCTTGGTTTGCACTTTTACCAACACTAACAGCACCAACAGCATCAATCCCAACACAGATATACTGCTTGTTTTCGCCACATCCTTGTCCTTGTATCAAGAGTGTTCGCAGGTGTCTGCTCTCTAAGTGGTGTTAAACATGTTTCGCAATATGCTTTTAAGAAAACCCTTTCACCTCTGTCTACCTTTGGACCCATTAAGTAGTCTTCCACACTGCCATTAATAGGTCATTATAGGATTTTATCTGATTATTTTCAGCTACTTTCCAGAGCTTTATCACATGTCCATCTCAAGTCCATCTGACATGGCTCTCTTCATCTTAACCAAATAATGACCCAATTGTAATCTGATAATATATGCAGATAAAACTGTACTTTAAATATAGAACTGTACTTAATGTGCACTCTATCTGAAAAGCTCAAACATTGATTTTAAGAGCTATGAATCCAAGAGTTCAGAGTTGATTACACTGTAAGTGAGCTAGCGAGCTATGCTACGGTGACCACTGGACAGTCTCCTTGGTAATGATAATTTCTGCCTGCTGGATGAAGACACAGAGAGAACACAGTGTGATGACGGAGAGTTTCCAGTGTTGGTACAGGAGACGACGGAATGCTAATGGACTGCACACCTCGCCAGATGGGGTTTTGTTTGTGTGCATGGTCGCACAGGTAGGCGGGAGTGAGTGTGTGTGGAAAAGAAGAGAGGAAGAGACGACACCAGCTCATCACCAGCTTATGATCCTGATGATGACTCCAGCAAGTCGCATGATTTTGGAGAGTTTGCCAGACAGTTGAATTTTCACAATTTTCTGTAACTGATGCTTTTATATTTTGAAACTGTATAGATATCAGCCTTTCAGTCCGAATTTTCAAAAATCTCTCTCTACACTGCCACTTCTTGATCAAATCTAGTCCTTTGTTTAATGTCTTTGTTGTGGTTTTATATATTTTGTATCTAGTATAAAACACCTGAACACTTGTATCTGAAATCTTAAAGATTTTTCTTTATAAAATTGTAGAAATTTATTTATATTGTATATGTTAAAGTGTGTGTGTATGTGTTAATTTAACTATAGCCGCAGTTCATACCCTCTGTTCCCACCAGCAGCAGCTTATGTGGGGCATTAGGGATGTCAGACAACCTTCCTGCTCAGCACCTGTCAGTCCAGCTGTTCTCAGTACAATAGGTCAGACTGATTATTAATTGATTATATAACAATAGATTCTCCATAGAAATTCCCACCTCAGAATACCAAACACCATAATCACAATAAATCTGCTCTAGTCTAGTGTCAGTTTATAAACTCATTTTTTTAGTGTCGTAATCAGCACAGTATAGTACAATATGAGGCCACTGGCAGTAGCCTTACATTCTGGACAGATGTAAGTGTTATAGATCTTCTTGATCTATAACAATCCAATTCTCTACAAGATAGTAAATTAGTTGCTTCCAGTACTATTGTTTTAAATGGTAATTCAGTGGGCCTGTATTAAGCACACTTTTCCTGTCCTAGGGTCCTTGATTAGTTTTTGGAAGCTGAATGCACTTGACATGAGGTTGTGCTGTGTGAACTGTGAGGATGGTTGGATGGTCATGTTGAGGAAATAATACATCTATCAGACAGTGCCATCAATCACAACGTCTCCCTTTGGTTAATCAGGAGTGGTTCTCGTTATTTCTGTCTGTGCAGCAACAGAGAAATTCATCAAGTGTAATGCAAGCAGACTGCACAATGTAAAGCACACGGAAGAAGACTGGCTCTTTTCCATAGATTTATCATTAAGTACAGCTGAATAATCAGCCACACTCGACTGAGCTCAAACCATGAATTCTCTTTGTGAGTGGGCTTGTGTTTGATCTACAATGAATATGCTTTGTGAAAGAGATGGATAGTCCATGTGATTGTGTTTATGTACTAAAAGCTGCCACTGTGATGGGAGGTTCTTCATTTTAATTAGCAACTTAGCTGCTCAGGCGCAAATATTCATTAAAGTGAATCACACAGTCTGGAAGTGGGATGATGAAACAGGCAGTCAGCTCTTTGAAGTCTATTTGCACCAAACTTATTTCCTCTATTGCATAATTTTAGTACATGAAGTATAGAACAATTAAACCATTGATTACTGTCATTTTCAGGTTCAGTGTTATTTTCTGTAAAGCACAAAATCTTGAGTATATTTCAGTATGATTTAAGCTTAGTCAATTTCTGAGTACAAAAATAATTTTTTTAGGTACCTGAACTGAATCTTATGCCACACTGTCTCACTGAAGCTATGATAATTACACTGAGTGACATCTAATGAAAATATTCCACTTTTGTGGATCATGTTCTCAAAAATATATATCATGTTCGACATGACTGAAATATTTTGGATCTCCATAAGAATTTAAAATACATTTCAGTGTGTTTGACCAATGTTTGGGTGCACAAAATTTCAAATGTAATACAATCATATAGTCAATTGTTCATATGTTTTAAAAAGTGAGTGTTTTTGTGTTTGTTTCAAGTATCACATCATATTTGTATGTTGTGAGTGTACATCATTGCTTGACTGTATTTTATTGTGTTGGTTTTGCTGAACAATTATAAGTGTATCAGTGATACTCTGGAGCACTTTCAGTCAGGGCCATAAGTAATGTTGGTTTTTTTTGTTGTCTTTTGTTTTGTTTTTTTTATTTGTCCACCACGCTGAATTGAGGATGTTAGTAAAGTCAGGACTTTAAGCTTTAATTCAATGGGTCTGAAAAATGTGGCAATAACTGTTTTTTGTTCAGTCACTTTCATACACACACATGTCCATTTTGGGGGGAGCTCATAAATAATGGAACAAATGTACATAATAACAAAATAAGGATTGCCTTATGCTTATTAATATTATTATTATACCTAGATGAAAGTCCTTTGGAGTTGACTGCCTGAGGTCTGGAACCAAATTCTTTGTTTCTCCCTTTGAGATGCTTTGCCAGGTTTTTACTAAAGCTGCTAGAGTTGTCTTCAGTAAGTGAAAAGCACATACTGTTGAGCTGAGATCAGGTGACTGACTTGGCCAGTGAAGAAGATCCAATTTCTTTGCATTAAGAAACTCTTGAGTAGCTTTGCGGGCGGTATCCACCTACAGTTTGAAGCAGCATCCCATCAGTTCTGCAGAATTTGGTTGAATCTTAACAGAGAGTGTACCCCTATACATTTCAGTATTCATTACAAATTCCAAAAAACTTATGTTCGCTCCATTGTGACATTGTGTTTACTGCCAGAGAAAAAAAATGGCACAGTGTTATCGCTCATGAAAAATGTCTGGATGTCTATAAAGTGCTTCATCTCCTCTTGTTGGATGCCAGTTTGTAGGTGTTTGTGTAAGATGTCTTTTATCCTGCCTGGCAGTACACAGTCTTATGCAGTTGACGCTCCGCCCACTGTTATTTCTGACATCCCAGGCAGAAGCAACATCTGCCATTAGACAGCAAAGCATGGGTTATTTTTACACATTTCTCCATTTAATCTATTTATCCGTTCACTAATTTACATTTATATTTGTAGATAGTGTTTACAGGGATTGTGCAAATTTAGCTCAGCATGCTCTTTTCATTTGTCGCTGGTTATAAGCGTGTGTATCTGATGTTATCCGTTAAGTCTAATCTGTGTGAGAGAACTGCACACTCCCTCACAATATTCACCACAAAAAAATCAACAACGTATCATTAAGTTGTGTTCACTGATTGATCTTAGAATGTAAATGATTAACAGATCATCTAATATAAACTGAAAATACCGTAATTTCACACAGTATTTGACAAGTAGGTCATTTTCATAAACAAATGTATGGAAATGGAAATTATTTGTGATTAATCTGCCAGTGTACACATATTAAGAGGGTATTAGAGACAACTACTTCAGCTGTTATGAAATGGTATTTTCTCCTTATATAATCATGTGTTAACTGGGCTCAGTCTTAGTCACAGGCTTTCCATAAATGGACACGCAGGGGACACATTGGGCAGGACCCAGTATATCACAGTTTGTCCTCACACAGACAAAATGTCAAAAAATATATATGAAAAACGATCACATGCAAGTACACAAGTATCACTTATGCAGATGGCTTCTTTTAGTGCTTTGGTGTATTAAAACTTACAGTGAGTGAGCTCAAGGATTCTTTGACCGATATGAGACTTTTATAGGGAGACTGAGCGTTGATCTCGTGGTTACATGGCAGCATAATCACCCTGCTGCCTCTTAAAGGGTTCTGGTTATACAGCAAAGACACAAGATGGTGACTGTGTTTAGAAGATGGCAGAATTTATTCAATTTGCTCAATTGTCATTCAATATTGTCAAGTTTTCCATTCAATTTTCTCAATAATTTTTCTAGGTACTTTTTTTTTCTTTTTTTACTTTTACTCCACTATATTCCACTACTAGAAACTGCTGTTTTTGTTTAAAAGGTCTTTAGGTGGCTTTCACCTTTGAGAAGTTACTGTATGTTGTCAACAACATCTAATTCAGCATTGTTTAAAATACATTGTTTTCTTAGTGGAGTGCTTTTACTTTTGTACTGTACACTGAAATTTAGAGGTTGTACTTTAGTACTTTTACTTGAGTGGAAAAATTAGAAGGTACTTCAAATTGTAGTTCAGTATTTCTCTGGGAAAGACTTTTACTTTTCAAATGTAATCAATTCAATCTTTATCTAAAAAGGAAAAGTAGTTAAGTAAGTGCTTATTTCTTTATGCTGTATTTTAGCTTTTCCTGTGGGAATACAGTTTACAGACATATTGCAGATAGTGCAGTGAAGACCTCTAGATACTTCTGTAACAGCCTTGAAGGAAAAAAATGAGGTATGTCTCTAACTGAACTCTTCTGGGATCTGTCCTGGTATTCTGATGCCAGTCTGTACAGTGTGATCCAGAGTGGTCCTAGGACTGGATGTGGCAAAGCTTGCACGTGTCTCTAATGTGCAGCTAGTCCTGTGGAGGAACTGTAGGAAGTTCTCGTGGCCTGAACCTTCATGGCTGGAGACAGCCAGCTCCACTGGTCGGGCTGAGTAGCAGCGCCTCAGCTTACAAAGCTCTTCCCTGATCTGCCGGTTAAGAAGCCCATAAAAAAATGGGTTAATAGCAAAAGAAGAATATGCCAGCCAGGTAACTGCTTCTTCCAGGTCATCTGGGATTTTGGACGTTGCATCTAGTGTGAGATGGAAATGAAATGCAAAGTATGGCAGCCAGCAGATCAGAAACTGCCCAACAATAACCACCAGAGTGAGAGCAGCTTTACCACCACCAAAAGGCCGATCACGTATAGTCCTGCGTGGGGCACTACGGGTTGTGATTATTGTAGTCTGGCTGTTTATTGAGTCAGAGCGGTGTTTCAGTTGACTGTTGGTCCATGAGGGCAGAGGACCATGCTGGCGTGCAGCTACCCGGGCCACCTTGTATACATTACAGTAGACAGCAAAAATTACAACAGAAGGGAGGCAGAAACATGTGACACTAAAGAACACAGAGAAAACCTGTCTGTGGTCACTGTGGCTCCAATGCAGTGAGCAGTGTCCAGCACTGATGGAGCTGCGGCTCCCATAGGATGACCATCCAAAAACAGTGGACAATCCCAGCACAACTGAGGCGACCCACACCATCACCACGACAGCTGCCGTCAGCTTCAGCGTCATCTTGACCTCATAGCGCATGGGGTGGACAATGTAGTAATAACGCTCCACACTGATGGCTGTGATGGTGAAGATAGAGGCAGCTATAAGCCCTACATTGAGGAAGACGTAGACCTGACACTCCAGCACAGTGAATACCACACCAGCAAAGTACGGTGAGGTAGATACAATACCAAGGGGCATGAGCACGATGGCACACAGCAGGTCCACTGCACACAGGTGGCAAACAAAGGCAAATTTTCTGAGATGAGGGGCTTTTATAAAAACAATTAGAACAGCAGTGTTGGCCAGTAGTGCCAGGACATTCAGGGTCACCATGAAAAACATCCCTGTCAGGTCCTTGAAGTGTGTCTGGGGATTAGGAAGGGTGCCGAGCTGTCTGCCTGGAGCGGAGGGCACTGGGGCCCAAGCAGTGGTGCTGTCATTGTACTCGGGTTTCAGAAATGAGCTCTTCTCCTCCATGTTTCATAATAAAGATTTCAAAGTACACATCTGTATTCCAAACTCCCCCATTGCTGTGTATGTGTGTCTGTGGCCAAAGGAGCTATCAGGCATCGAATGAAACCATCTTCACTCCTGAAAAGAAAACAGTCCATTAAAGCAGAATATTTAGTTTTATGGCAAATCGTCATCATCAATCAAGATTCATCATGAAATCTTTAAACCTGAAATTTTAATTATCTTGGTGCTTCAGACACAGTCTGCAGGCACAACACTAACATGTTATCACCTTTAAAGTTGGAAGGTGAGAGAGAAAAAAAAGAAAAAGGAAAAAAATCTTCATTTCACTCTATTTGGTTTCCACGAATTCTCGAGGGTTCTTTAGATATTAAATGCTACACTCTCACTAGTTGCTTGCTGTGTTTGTCTGCAATTTGGTGCTGAACATGTAGCGTACAGTGGAGTTTTAGAGCTTTTTTCAGTGAAACTTGCTCCCTGCTGCAACAGCAAACCATGCTGAAGAGCATTACAACCGGGAATCAAATAAATATAAATCGAATGTGTAGTGACTGAGATGTTTTGTCTTTTACTTCACAGAATGGATAAAAATATCTTGGACCCTACATTTCCCATAATGAAACTAACCTTTGACCTTTTATGCCAGTTTGTAACACGGGCTTTCGGCTCAAAGCTCATTTTCAGAGTTGCATAAAACTATTCTATATAGACTATTGCCAATTTTATACATCGTCACTGAGCTCACTGAGTTACTGATGTACCGTGTGTGTGTGTAAATAAAACACTAATAGAGCCTCGCAGTACTATAACCTTCAAAAAAAACACATGCAGTTCATACTTTAAAGGTACTGGAAAGTTAATTAATAACAGTTCACAATATTTGTGGGAGGCATTTAAGAAGCGATGCTCTCGCTGTTTAGTGAGGGTGAGACATGATCAATAGAAATAATTCATGCAGGGCACCCTGTCCCTCTTCCATCCATCCTCAACCTTTTGAAGTGAAAGATAATGAGTGTGCTTGTTGTAGCCCAGCTGCAGGGAACAGGCTGCATTGATTAGTATGTGTTCAGTGTCACCCTGCACTGCATCACTGAAGAGGAAACCTCTTACAGGTCTGACCCCCGACTACTGTGTGATTTTCTTTATGGAAAAACAACTAGCAAGCACTGACTAAATTCATATTACATATCTACTGTACATTTTTGTTAAACATTTAAATTATACATCCTTTCTGCACGCCTTTGAATCATGCCTTCCCAAACCTGCATCTACCTGTACTGTGCTGATAATCATAATCAGGTTTGAAATGTGTGACGCTGGAGGATGCTGTGTCCTAAATACATGTGCTTGCTCTCTTCCAGTGAGCTACTGATGCTCTCTCCAACTCTAATCTTCTCTGGTGGTCAACTAGTGGCATGCCACGTTTGCAGTGCGATTTACCACCAGGAAGGACTTGTGCATGTACATACTCATGCACATTATGTAAGGGTGTCCTTATTTCTCATCATGTTTTATCCTTCCAAGTATCAAGTCCACGTTGTCTTTCTGAAGATAATGATCATTTCCAATCACTCATCTTTTCCAATTTATGTAGTTCTCTAAAACCTTTTGTAATTAAAGGTGCAGTGGGATTTTGTCTTTGCTATTGTGCTTTTGTTATGTTTTATATAGAAAGTAATCCATATACATTATGTATTACCAAAATGAAGGCATTATGCTATAATGCATTTTTAACTACTGTATACAGGAAAGCCCACAAACCCAGCCTCTGTGATGACCTTCTAGAAATCTTCATTATTATTTTTAGGTATCAAATTATCATCAATCTCTGAGTATTGTCAGATATTTGAAGGCCCCTGTGCCAACTTAAGGACTATAGTTATAGATACTGTTAAGTGTATCATTAGTCAAAATTTCCTTATGGAAGGACTATACAGAGGTCTGTAATGCACAATGGAATAAGTTTATTTTTATGCACATATCACAAAGAAAGTAAGTAAACCTTTTAGGAATCTCAGTGGTAAAACCACAGAAAAAAGCTCTAAATAGCCTGCCATAGTTGATTATTAAATATGTAAATTAGACAGCACTTATCCTGCTAGTTTTTATTTTTATATATATAACAAATATCAATGCCTGATTTAACCGTAGAAAATGTGTCTCTTATCTTATGTCTGACGAAGAAAGAAACTTACCAAACAACTTGGAAATTTCCTGCAGTTCCATCAAAAAAGTTTTCCTCTTTATGTTGTACCCTTGCATTGCAAGCACTGTGATGACTGAAGCCTTAAAAGCATTCAATTCAGTGCTCAGGTGTTGGTTACAGGTGTGTAGAAGTGCATGTCCACCTTCCAGAGCTCTATCAGTAACTATACTGCTGCGGATGAAATTTGTAGAGTTCCCAAAGAAACAGATCATTGAAAAAAATCCTGGGGAGAGTTGACACCAGCAGGGAGAGAGATGATGTGTTCTGCGTCCACTGAGATGGCACAGCTGGCTTGAGGGAAAGGAGGGGGAGGAGCCAGCAATTGGTGAATGTTCAAATAACATCTTTCAAGAGAAGATGACTCTATCAAATTGTCACTCAGTGGCATTGACAATGACCCCTGCAGCATATACACTCCTTCTTTTAACAGTCGGTATGTGGTAGTGACTGTCGCACACTGTTCCTCTGTCTTCACACATTCTCCTTCATTGTTCTCTCCAGAGCTGCAGAGAGAATGAAGACACTGACACACTGCTTGGATTTGCCTGCCTCATTCACCATTTCACACACAATACTTTACATGGAGTCCACCATATTTCTTGATTTTTCTAATAATTTTAAGCTACTGCTTGAAAGTAGCATGAAACAGAGCTTACTACTGACATCTGTTGGTTGCTAGAAAAAACAAAACTACATTTCCATGACAGCAAACTGTCTTTACTACTTTATTGCGCTGATTTAAGAAGTTCTCCACATTAAGAAAACAGAAGCATGTCAGTTCCAAATATTTGTCTGTTACGTAGTGAAGCACAACAAACTGAAGTGAAGGGATGTTGTGAAAGGAGGAGGATTGGTCATCACTTCAAACTCATTCTGAAACTTAAAAAAATATTCTAGAAACACTTTAAACATTTTCAGATTTCATACTTTCAAACACATAGTTGACTGAAATGCAGTATTTATGTACCCTGTAAACTTGTTATTTAGACACAACCACTTACTACTTCAAATTAAATAAGAACACTTGGTTTTACCACAGACAATTACAGGTGACATTTTATAGTGCTGTTCAACTGCTTGGTTCGGTCACCAGGTTAAACTTTACACTTTTCAGACAGACAGTATGATAGACATATAAAGCTATTGAAGTAAAAAAAATGTTTAAAAAACATCTTCAACAACTAGACTCCAATACTTAACCTTGACAAAGGCAACCTGTCACACATCTCTACACATGAAATAGTAGTGACTAACAGATGAAGGCAGACTTGAAGGGCTATAACTGAGAGTCATTTCTCATTGCTCCATTTTCAGGCAAAAGTGAAGCATCTTGGCAAAAACTTTGATCAATAATGGCTTTGTTTTCGGCTTTACCCAAACCAAGTCTCTTCTTTAAAAGTTTGTCCTCGTTATTCAGCTTTGTCCGGATTGCAGTTTTTATTTGGCTGCTATCCACACCAAACTTGGCTGACACATGATCTGGTAGAGGAAACATAATAAAGGTTTAAGGAAGTAAATAATGAGCACAGACTGTAAGGATAAACAAATGTCTTTCATCTTACCAATTATACTTCTTAAAATCTCAGGTGGAAGTTGAGGTTTGTGGGAATCCTCTCCGGTAAAGGTGTTCCTCCGACCCTGCAGAGAGTGTGTGGCCAACGTTTCTCTGTCAAAAAGTATCATGAGCAGTGCTGAAGTGTACTTCTTGTAATCTGCAATCTCTGCAATGCGTTCATAAAGATTTTTTGGTACTCGAAGATTCTCAGAAAGATACAGGAAGTTGTGGTCATCCTGCGGGTAAAAAAAGAAAAATGTTAGTTCCAACAACAGTAAAACGCACTAATAGCTGAATCTGACAGCACCACTTTCATAAAGTTATCTACTACTGGTAAATGTGATCTTACAAGCAAGTGAACCCCTTAAACAGAAGCACTAATATTAAAAGCAGTTTCTTACAATAACAAATTAAACTATGCAACTATAAAATTGTGCTGTTATTAGAAGACAAGGTGTAAATGAGCCCTGACCTCTGGGATATTATGACCCATTCTCATCTCTGCCTCAGGCTCAGACAGGAAGGAGATGCTTTCCTCATGAGAGTTTTGTGGGGCAACTGTTCCCTCACCGCCTTGGAGAACATGGTCCAGAGTGACCCGTAGTTCATGTGCTGTGTGCCTCATCTGCATCATGAGAGTGTTCATCTCTGCAAGAATTGTCCATTTGGTTGTAAAAATGCTGACACTGGAGTAGCTATTTCTTTTAATAATTAAAAGCATTAACTAATATATTTATGGTTTGGCTTAGAGCTGTAGTCATGAGTTTAGGAACATTAAGATTATGATTCCAAATTCCTCTTGTAGACAACCAAAACTGGAACCTCAAGATTCCATGTCTTATTTATCTTACTGCTCAATTAAAATTGGAATTCCCTACATCAACATGGAAATGTTTCAAAGCATTCTCTGTACTTTTTCTTTTTTTTTTTTTTTTTTTTTTACACACATGATGTATGATGAATTAGAAGTAAAACAGAATCATCCCTGGAGGAAACACTCAATTTAAATCTGGATCAATATTCACTCATAAATTATTCAAGATTAAATTATCCAAGCAGAGTATCACTGTAGAAAAATCTCTCGGTTACACAATGTATTACTAAACAAACAATACTTATCATTTATAGTTAGTATAAAATTACAATGTTCTTTAAACTGATTTTCTTCAAAGTTACTAAGAAACTAAAATGAAATATCAACTTCACATTTATGGTTTATTTTTTCTTACAACACTGAAGTTTTAATCGTTGCCTAAAAAATGTCAGATTCAACTTTATCCAATCCAACATGTGCCATACACATGTAACCTCATCTTAGTGTCTTTAAAACTCTCAAATGTACATATATATGACACAGGGCATGACCTTATTGGAGCACACTATGCCTTAGGAATGACTAAAATAACTCATCTACAGCAGTTAAACTGTGTGGTCTTAACAGATATTTTTAGCATATTCATTTATATATTAGTCATCCACCCACCTTTCAGCTCCCTCAGCTCTTTCTCTGCCAAGATTCTACATCTGCGTTCATATTTGAGTTGTGCCTGCAGTTGCTCTATTTTCATGAGGAGACTGATGGTGTCTGTTCTGATGCCTGGACTTGCAACATTTTCTTCATCAAATTCAATACTTTCATGCTGCCAAGAAAAAAATAAACAATTCAGCAATTTACGTGTAATACTGAGCAGCTGTTTTTTTTTTTTAATGTACAAATAAACAGTAATATTTCTCACCTCATTGTTGGGAAAAGGTGAGAAGCTGGACTCTTCGGGCAACCTGTACTTATCCTCCACTGGATCACAGCCAAACTGCGCATCTGTGCTGATCTTTATCATCTTGACTGGTGGTTGTGTTGTTGCCGCCCCTGCGTCTCTCTTGGGTGGCATGGGGCTAAAAAAATCTAGAGAAAGTAAGAATTTTGGTCATTCGCCACATCAAGTAGGCTACAGCTTATCTGCACCGGAGACAGTAAAACTTTGCATCAAACTTTTTCGGTCACTCAACGTTGTTTATTGGTTTATTTTAAAGTCATTCATGCGAAAAAAAAATGAAAAGTTAGTTACAATTGCATCCTCCACCCCCCTTCCTCCTCAACCCCTCCTACTAGCCTCCAGCTGGAGCCAGAGAGTGATACAAACTGTCTTTCAATACATTAATACGTGTGATATTTGATTTTAGGCGGTTCATAAGAGGCTCACCTGGCTGTTCAGCTCGACTTCAAGGATAAACTGTAACCACATTCAATGAAGACAAAGACAGCGCAGTAAATGGAAATACTGCGTAGTAGAGGAAGTAGTAGTACTACTGCAGTAGTACAGTACATGGATCCTGATTCAAATACGGTTAATTTATAACAACAGCGCAAAACGTTTCCTGATAAATACATGTGAAATACTGATCCTATATTTATCGTCTAGCACGTATGGTACAGGTGTATGTAAGATTACTGTGTTGTGAAAATAATATTTTTACAATTACGTGCGGAACAAAGGTGCAAAATATTATTCCCCGAGGGAAGTATTTTTCTCCAGTACAGTTTCCTGCTCATCAAATCATCTTGATTTAACCAATAGGAATTAATCGTTTTAACATAAGGCGGGACAAATAGATGTAACCGTTGATATCAGCAAATCAGAGTCTGACTTCTATCCTGACGTCAACATCCTAGTTTGGTTGGCGTGTATCCATGTGGGTTCAATGTTGATCTACTGGATGGGAAACTTGTGGAGATAACTCTACAGTTTATTTCGAGCCGCTGTTTATCGCATTTTATCATGTCTTCGTCTTTCTTTATCAAAACAAAAGAAAAACCCAAATTAGCCAAAAAAGGGAAAAATGTAGCAGTGCCAAAACGAAAGGTAAGAGAGCTGGACAGTTAGCACGTTAGCTAACGTGTAAGTTGACTCGTGTGACTTAACCTACCTCATCTGATCTGCTGCTAATACAGCGCTTTTTACACTGATTCGAGAACAAATGTTACCACAATCTATGTAATTAGCAACTCTCTGTTTTTCTCCTGCTCCAGGGTGATTCGGGTGCTAAGAGCAAAGTGCAGGCGAAGAAACCCAACTCTAAATACAACGAAGAGATTTCCAGCGACTCTGAGCCAGAGAGGTGAATTTTCTGACATGGGCGATTGAGGTTATGCCACATGCCACCTGGACCATGAAATCAAAACACAAATAGCACTAAGCCGTTCTGATTTTTTTTTTTTTTTCCATTTGCACAGTCCTGTAGTGTCCAAGAAAAGACAGTCAAATGAGGAGCATGAATATGACGAGACGCCACAGGAGAAGAAGCTTAGATTAGCCAAACTTTATCTCGAACAGCTAAAAGAAGAAGGTAAGCTTGTATTATCCATATAGATTTGAAATCTAAAGTTAAAGTCGCTTTCTGTGTGCGTATTATACGTGATTTGTTCTCATCAGAGGAAAAGAAAGCAGAAGAAGAATCATTTGAGACTGATCTGATTGCTGGAAGACTTCAAGAAGAAGTGGTAAGAAGTGATAAACCAGTATTTTTGACGAGGGTGGAACCTCGTTTTTCTTAATCCTATGAAGTTGCATAAGTTCAGTTTAATTTACTTTATTTATCAAATCCCTCTAAATTGTTCCATCTTTGTCTACAATTCCAAATGAGACCCAATCTGAGCTGGCAGAAATTTTGATATTCTCATTTAGGTTATCTTCAATTATTAGAGTATGCTTAGAGCAACAAAATAAAATCTTTAAAAAAGAATTGCTGTCTCTTTGCATGCATTGCACAAAAAACTATAATTTAATTCACAGGCAATATTCTCCTTTAAAATATTGTACAACTGAAGGTGCAAATACATCATCAAATAGCAAGTCTCTGTTAGTGAGCCAGTCCACTGACCCCACACTGAAAGCAGACCTGTGCTCATTCAGTTTGGTTGATAGTTGTTTTATATGTAAGATTATAAATTATGTCTAGGCCTGTGTAGTTGATCTTCCTGTGTATGTCGTTCTCCTTAGCTTGAACAGAAAGGAAGACTTCAGCGATTTATTGCCAAAGATGTAAGTATGGAAGTGTGCACTTCTTCGACTAATTTTATATTGGGTGGGGAGGGCTTTGTCATGAACAAACTGGCTTTTATTTGGTTTTCATGCTGTTGTTTAGCTCATAGCACCAGATGCTTCTGAGATCAGGTTGTTAAGAGGACACAAACTTCCAGTTACCTGTGTGGTCATCACCCCTGATGACAAGTGCATCTTTTCTGCTGCCAAAGACTGCTCAGTCATTAAGTGTAAGTATACTATGACGTCCCTTAAAGCCATAGTATGAAATTTGTCTAAAATCTGATTGATTTGGCAGCCTCAGATAATTCATTTTTTTTGCGTATATCTTAAGGGGATGTTGAGAGTGGCAAGAAACTGCATATGATACCTGGTGGTAGAAAAGGTACAGAGGATCGGCATGTTGGACATACAGCTCATGTCTTGTGTATGGCTATATCATCAGATGGAAAATACTTGGTGAGTAGATCTGACGGTTTCAAGATTGGTTTCGTCTTGAAGTGACTTGTCCTATTGTAACAGCATCTACATTCTCTGCATCCTGTCAGGCCACTGGGGACATGAATAAACTGATCATGATTTGGGAGGCAGAGACGTGTAAACATCTGTATAAGTTCACAGGACACAAAGGCCCTGTGTCGGTATGCTCTCCTTCTTTCTCTCTGTTGCAGAGAGTTCTACATGTTTTTTTTAGTAATTTAGCAAATCTCTGAGGACTTCCTGTGAATCTCATTCTATTCCTCCTCAGGGACTTTCATTCAGGAAGGGAACTCATGATCTGTACAGTGCCTCTCATGACCGCTCAGTCAAGGTCTGGAATGTGGATGAGAATGCATACGTGGAAACTCTGTGAGTAACTAATCAGAACATATTTTGTTTCACTGCCAAACACTTGGTTTGTCCAGAATGTGTGAATTTAACTGTGAATCTCTGTAGCTTTGGGCATCAGGATGCTATCACAGGGCTGGACAGTCTGAGCCGTGAGCGCTGTGTAACCGCAGGAGGACGTGACAGAAGCGTGAGGGTGTGGAAGATAGCCGAGGAGTCTCAGCTTGTCTTCCATGGCCATGAGTGAGTTTCTGTATGTTATCGATGTCTTGCTTTATAAGGCCCAGTGAAGCAAGACAACACTACTGTCACGTTCATATGAAAACACAGTTTTGAAATTAAAAATAAAGTAAAGCTTCGTATTGCTTTTAAATTTGTAGTAAAGGTTTTAAAACAATAAATAGAGGGTTTTTTAAGTAAAAAGTAAATAAAACCTCTTGTAGCAAACAGACATGAAAAAGACTTTCTTCAAATTCGTATGCACTGTTAGCTTTATTTTCTGAGCTTAAAAATTATAAACATTTAATGGTGATTGTGGCACCTGCCAGATATTTGGGATTGTGTGGCACAGGAATAACTCCACTGATGAAACTTGAGAAAGCCCTCTGGAATGGAAGGGTGAAACGTAGTCAAGGAACTAAAACAAGTCCAGTTGCTATTGGATAAAACCCCCTTTTTTGAGATAACCATTACCTGGATGACTGAGAATCTTCACAGATAACTCCACTGATGGAGTAAAGAATGTATGTCACTCAATATCAGCAAATTCTGGGTGTAAAAATCATACATACATACATTTAGTCAAGAAAGTGAAGAGTGTCTTCTATAACAGGACAGTGAAAAGACGTTATAAACTGGCATCATCTGTTATTTTGTCTTTCTACAGGGGATCAATTGATTGTATCCAGCTTATAAATGAGGAGCACATGATAACAGGAGCTGATGATGGGTAAGACATCACTTATAGTTTTTGTTTTTTCTCACAGATATTGCTTCAATGTTTTCCCCTCGGCACTCAATCTTACTTACAGATTCAGTCATGTTTCTCTTTTGTGCCCTCTCTCAATTTTCTGAATGACCTTAGCTCCGTGTCTCTTTGGAGTGTCAACAAGAAGAAGCCTCTCAGCACAGTGAAGAAGGCTCACGGTTGCCATGGTGATGCAGAGCTGGAGCAGCCTCATTGGGTCGCTTCAGTAGCAGCTCTACAGAACTCAGATACCGTCGCCTCAGGTGCCTCTGGCTGTGAGAGTCTTACCAGCTTTTTAATAACTCACATAGTTCAGTCTGTTCATTACAGCTTCTCACAGTAGATGTGTTTAAATACTAAGTGAATCATTATAACTATTACATTTGACCCTGATATAGTGTCCTACACACTTACTAGTACAATAATTGGTGTTTGTTACATAAGCTGTACTTAAGATGACCAGCTGTCTGTAGTGATATAAAATAGACTTGATAATTCTTCTGTACAGGTTCTCACAACTCACAGGTACAGCTGTGGAAGTGTGGTCAGAATTATCGTGGGCTGGAGCCTCTATTCAGTGTGCCAGTGGTAAGCTCTCATATGCTCTTCTCTTCTGTAAAAAAGGTCACATTTACATAAGATATGTTCAGCTAATTGTATTCTGTACATTAAATGGAATAAATTATTAGCAGTTACCATAGTTTATTTTTCAGTGTGTCTTATTATCTATACCTTAATGTTTCCCTCCCAGACTGGCTTTGTCAACAGTCTGAAGTTTTCGAGCTCCGGACAGTTCTTGGTGGCAGGAGTTGGACAGGAGCACAGGTAACTTAGCTGATTTGTCATATTTCCGTAGAAACTGTGGTGTTAGAGCCACATAATCAGTGTCAGTTGGAAGTTCGTGTTCAGTGCACGACATGTCCACTAGATGTCAGTGTTGATGTATTTTATCATTTCAAATAGTTTTGAGTTCCTGCAAAGAAGTGATGCTACCTCAAAAAGACACGATACAGTGACTGTTTAAATTAACTCAAGAACTTTGAAATTATTTACATTAGGGTTATAATGTCATGACTATGTCAGATTTTTTTTTTTTTTTTTTTTTTTAGCTAAACACAAGAAAAATGAACTAAATAACTTTATTTAAATTACCAAGGTTCTTCAGTTCAATTCAGTCTAAGTTTATTTATATAGCACCAAATCACAGCAATGGTCATATGAAGACACTTTACATGTATGATTTGTACTGATTTGTAAGGTTATTAATTGTTGCTCACTGAAATGAAGATAATTCAGATTTCCATGCATTTAAAAAAATCTTTATAAAAGAGACTAGGTGAAAAATTGTTTGTATAATGTATCACAAAAAAGTCTTTTAGATTATTTGCACTTTTTCTGGTTATAGAGTCTGTTTGTATTCTAAATATCTGTGTGTATTTCTTTAGATTGGGCCGATGGTGGAGACTAAAAGAAGCCAAGAATGGGATCTATGTTATTCCCCTCAAAAGGAAACCTCCTAATGAAGAGGAAGCCAAGATAGATGACTAGTTGACTGTTAAATGTCTGTTTTTTTGTAAATTAAAGGTTTAAAAACTGCCAAAGTATCATGTTTTTGTTTACCTAACAACTTATATAACATTTTAAAAAGCACCATTTGTGGAGTGATTTGTTCATACAGACATTGGCTGTGAAACTCTTCAGTGATTTTTGTTTTTGAAGAAGTTTTTTAACAGCTTCTGCTTCAGTGAAGGAATCTGAGCACTTTGGGGAAATGTAGGCTGTGGATCAGAAGTGAGAAGACGCTGTATTGTAGGAGTCAGACTCCTGATTCTTGATCCAAATGTTATTAACTATTTTTGACTTTTTTAACCGTTTTGACTGTTTTTGTTACATTATCAGGAGCTACTTAAGAATCACAATAAGTTAACTTGGCTCCAACCTGGCTTACATTGTCATGGTAATTACTTATGTCAAGGTTATAGTTGGCCTGTCAGAGCCAAATGTAATATAGCAATTAACTGTACAGAAGAATCCTTTATTGCTGTCGGTAGTGCACCCAGATAATCTTTTAAATCTGGCAAAAATGTAATTAATGTTATAATAACATTTCCATTCAAAGGGAAGGTGCAAATAGTGAGACACACTGCTGCACTACAACAGGCCATGTCAAATATCAGGTAGCTTACATTATTTGACCTTAGCCGTGAATAAGCATAAGTTATAGTAGCAAATATAGAGAACTTTTATTTTGATTCACAATAGTGATTCATCAGCTTACAATTAGTTGATAATGTTTCCAAGTAGATGCATGTTTAATTTAGCATTTTTACTTCCATCAATTTTGTACTCCTATAGCTTTTGGGAGTAGTGTCACTGTACCTTACCCTGGTACACACAGTATACAAAAAACTACTTCCTCGTTATATGCATAAATTGTTCGTGAAATGTGATCTGATTTTAGTCACACATTAACAAACACAATATTTCTAAGCCTATAAGACACTGAGTTGTGATATTTCATGTTTTCTTTGAACACACCCAACATACAGAGTGATGGTCGACAAAGTAACAGTGTTTTTATAACTTGTTGAAACACCTTTCAGAGCACTAACCTTAAGCAAGCACTTACTGTAGCTTTAGGTTAGACCTGCACAATGTTCAGGAAGAACAGGGACCAGTCTCCCTTTCAGAACTGCTTCAGCTTTGACATATTGCCAGGATGTCTGTGAACAGCTCTCAGTATCTCTAATGCCTGGGCTCTGACTGGGCCACTCCAAAAGGTGGATTTTGTGTCTTTGAAGCCATTCTTTGCTAGATTTACTTTGATATTTAGGGTCTTTGTTCTGCTGTATCATCCAGCTACTACTGATGATTAGCGTGGAGACAGCCAATCTGACATTATTCTGTCGAATACCTTTATAAGCTTAAAATCATTTTCCTCCTCCCACTGGTATGTTGTCCAGATCCAGAGGCAACAAAACAGCCCCAAATCATGATGCTTCCTCCACCATACTTCATCACTAATATATGTTTTTGTGTTTGTTTATATTGGTTACTTTGTTGATGATCACGTCACATTTCATTACCAATTTATGCATAAAACCAGGACATTACTTTTTCCTTCAATGATACAGTGTGAAAAAATAATATATTATGATATATTATTAAATATTAAAAATAAAATGTGTCCCTTTCCTGAATTTTTTATGCATATTTGTCTCACTTAAATAATTCAGATCATCAAACAAATTTTAATATTACACAAAGATAACCCAAGTAATTACAAAATGCTGTTTTCAATTGTTGATTTCATTTATTAAGGGAAAAAAGATGCTCAAACCTGCCTGACCCTATGTGAAAAAGTAATGTGTTTAACCACATTTTTTGGCAAGCTGAGCTCAATTACTTTTTCACATAGGGCCAGACTGGTTTGGACAGCTTTTTCTCTTAATAAATAAAATCATCACTTAAAAACTGCATTTCATCAGGAAGGAGCAAATGCTTTTCACAGCACTGCATGTGTGTTTTAATATTCATACTTTTATTCATTAGATAATGGTGTGCATATAACATAAAAGTTTGTAGGGAATATTGTCCACTCTAATATAGTAACAGATACATTTCAAATATAGATGGCTGCCAATTTACTTACTGTACATTTAACCTATAAAACAAACCAGGCAAACGTTGGGTTGTTTAGATGCTTGTTACATTTTAATATCAGGAAACTCCAATCAGTATAAAAGATGAAAAAGTCTGACTTGGGTCAATACATGAATATGTTTTATAGGCACTGTACATGTGCACACTCAGATAGTTACAGCAGTATTTACAGCTTAGCAATCTGAGCACCAAATACAAATCTTGGTAGTAGAGTAGCAGTTAAAAATCATTCTGAACAAACTAAACATCTTGAGCAGCTGAAATTGGAGAAAGTTATGCAATAAGTTGAGTCAACAAAAAAAAAAAAAACAACCAAAAAAAACAGACATTGTGAAGTAAATTAATTTGGTTCTGAAGCAGAGGAAAATCAAACCCTGTGTCCAAAAATCTCATAGTTACCATCTCTGAATAGCTGCATTTAGTTTCAGTAGTGTCAAGAATTGCAAGCAATATTTAGTCTTTTAATATTAAAAAAACAGTTTATTTACATAAATTACAATAACTCACACACTGTTATACCAGTCTACATTAACACGTCCTTTATATTATCTAGTTCTGTAGTTTTCATCACATTCACTATGATTAGTCACATTTTGTTTAACAGAAAGGGCTAAAATTATTCAGTAGCATTTTTTTTGTCAGCATCTAAAACATTTAGATATATTCACAGCACTGTAAGGAGAAGATAAGAACAGCCTTTTGTTTTGTTTAACTATTGCTTCACAACCACCCATTTGACAACAAGACTCTTAAGGACAAGGCACGGTGCATTTAATCATATCTATCTGTAAACTATACAAAAAGGCTTTACAGTTGATACATACTGCTCGCTGCAGGAACATTATTTAGCTTTCACAGTTAGAGTTACCCCGGTCACTGTCAGTCAGCCTACCCAGACATGTACGAGCTATCTCTTGGCATGAAGGCTCTGTCGTACACAGCCATGTTTGATGAAGGGGTAACTGAGGAAGGGGGTGGTCTCTTGTGCTTAGATAGGAGTCTTTTTCACAATGAAGATGTTGTTGAGTCCACCACCTCGCGGCCATTGCAAACTGCTGGCATGTAGTTAGAGGCTGATCCTGGGAAAATAAAAACAGTGAAGTTAGCCAGGCAAGAGTGTTTTCACTGCTAGGGAACATTACTTGTAAACCAGAGGTGAAGGCTGTCAAAAAAAAGTATAGAAATGGACAGTCATGGGCTCTGCAAGTCTGTTCTGGATATGGTTGATTTCTTAAATTATCTCAACAATTTAGGTACATTAAGTACATTTACTTGACTGTATACTTAAGTACAGCTTGAGAGTTTTTGTGTATAAAAAAATACATTACTTTTGATACCATATTGTATTTCAGTGACTTTTGCATAAGAAAGATTTCAAATACAGGACTTTTATTATTTTGTATTTTTACATTGTTGTATTGCTACTTATACCCAAGTAAAACTCTGAAACCCTTTCAGTCCCTACATCAAAATCAAATCTTTCAAATTTCAGACAGAAATCCAGATGAAGAGATAACTGGTAAATAAACTTTTAAATGTGCAGCTATACTGTAGTTTGGACTACAAAGTGATTTAGCTATTTTAGCTCTTAAAATTGACACTACACTGAGTGCATTATGTAAACCTTGTATTTATATAGGAAGATTGTGCTATAAATTATTTGTCAGTTTATTCATAAGCTTTAGATAAGACTTGCACTTATCCAGCATGAAAAGAAACATAATGAGCGGATTTTAATTGCTTAACTACGCTGATGCAAAACCAGAGAAACAAACAGAAAGAAACTTATAATAATGTGTATAATAATTGGTTTCTTTGCATAGTTAATCAAAAACAGCATTATTGCACAGCACCAACTTCTGATTTTCATTCTGTGCAATTATGCAACATATTATCAAGTCTCTTGCATTTACCTTTGCATCATTTGAAGGTGGCATTATTACCTACATTGCTGAAAGATACTTTGTTGGATCTGAAAATGCTAAAATGTTTTAAATGCCATAATGTAGTCAAAAGTTAAGATAAGATTTCCTGTCTCATTCACTGACACAGATGACTTCATGCTGGTGTTAATAACATGTCCTTGGTAGATTAATACGTAGTAGGTGTAGTGAGTATTTGTACCTTTAGAATAGCTGGAGCTGGGAGCAGAGGCAGTAGCAGACACTGTGGCACTGAAGCGATTGGCTGTGGCTCTGAGAGTAGCCACATTTTTCTGGGGCTGGAACAGGATGATGTGAATCTTAGGGGAGAAGAGGCAGCCGAGAACCACCGAACCACTCAGACTTACTGAGACACACATGGTGGTGGTCTGCACCTGTGAGGGGAGCAGAGTGGGTGCATGATGAATATATCAGTTTGCACTTGGAACTTGTCCTTTTGTCTTCAGAGGACTAATGAAGTTTGTTCAAAGACCACCTGTCCCCCTCACTCCTCACACAAACACACCTGCTACAGGCTTTGATCAAATCAGTTCACTCCACTCAAATTTATTCTTTCCTGCAGTGGTTATTCCCAAACTATTTTCTGACATTTCCTAGACCAAACAAATAACGTGATAATGTGATTAAATGGTATGTGCTTTTCATCATATCATTTTCTTTCAGTGTGCTGAAACTCTCCTCCTCCACCCACCTCGGATGGCTCAGCTTGGACTTTTCAGTATATCCATCATCTTACCCACACAATCTCCCAGTGATTACATTCTAAAATGTGCCATTAATGAGACAGTTTTTTACAAATAAATATATTAATATGTAACTTTGATTTAAGACACAGCTTGACTGCAGCTTTGACTGTAAACATAGTCCAAGTCCAATAAGCAGTGCAATATGCAGCTCTATACCAACTCCCATTCTTGAGCTGCTAAATGTTCCAGTATGTTCACCATTTATCTATTTATTCGATTTATTTCATTATGTATACCACAAAAATACTGCAGTTGTACTGTCCACTCATACCAAAAACATGTTTGATACAGTTGTTGTCCTGGCATTATTTGACTAATTTTCAATTATGTACGTATGTTAGAAGTTCTAATTGCCTACTTGTATGTGCATAAATATGAGTACAAGAAGAAGAAAGTGGGATCATCACAGCTGGCTGTCCTAGAAAGTCAGGGCCTTGTTAGTCATATTTCAGCTGCTAATGTGAGCTGACTGCTGGGGTCATCTTCCTGAGCACCATCTCTTCCCACCCCACTGGTTTACCCTGCAGTCCAGGAACTTCTATTTGCAGAACAACAGCATGAAGTGAAATCCCTACTAAACATACTGCACAAAAACAGCACTGCAGAAATATGAGAATGAGACTCCTCACACATTTTAACATCAAAAATAAAACAACTCCAGGACTGTAGAAATATTTCACTCGTCTCTTTTCAGTGGCTCCTTATCTCTTTCATGTATAATGATGTCTTTTTAGCAGCTATTTCAATTTACCGTCTTTTTACACAAATAATTTATTAAGTATCAATAGTCAATGTTCTTACTATAAAAGTGACAGCAAAGAAAATGAGGCTGTATTTCTTATTCTGGATACCTTTTAAGATGTTTTATTCATATGATTGATTTTATTATTGAATAGATATTTTCATAGTTTATTGACAGATGTTTGCATTTTAACATTTGGGTTGTTCATAGAAATTTGGATGCAGATAATGTTGGTAAAATAAGAAGATAAATAGATTTAAAATAATTTTCACTTAAAAAAAAATCAGAACATGAGAGAATATTTGTGAAACCTTGAGTTCATCATGATTCACTGAGCAACAAAGCTAGTCTCTCATTAGAATACAATATGTCCATGCTATTCAACCCTAATTTGAAATGTGGCAACTGAACCCAGAGCCATTATTATTAGTGTCACAATGAACCAAAGCATCAAGGTCCCTGTTTCAGTGCCAAACCACTCATTCTTTCAATTACTCTGTCTGCTGGATAACGCTTTATTCAACCAAGTTCGGCTGGTCTCATGAATCCCACTGGGGATCAGGAAAGGTAAGGGCTTTTGGTTCACAGTTTGGGCGGCACATGTGTTGATCACTACAGACATGAAAAGCCTGAGGTACCTCATGATGATACAAGGCTTGTGTGATCCTAGACCTCCCCCCATCTGTTTGCACAACAAAGGCCTTGTTGCACACCCTGACCAAATGCTGTGGCAGTAGCCCTGAGTCTGCCTAAGGCACCAGAATTCATAGCTTATATGGTCTGTCAGTTTAACGCCTCATTTTTTGGTTATTTCTATTTTATTTGTCTTACTTTACACTGCATGGAGAAATAGATTAATTTGTCCTTGCAGCTATATATTTTCTACTTCAGAAAGATGTAAAAATGAAAAAATGTACATTCTAATTTGCCTGCAATGTCACACAAATCCAGTAATAATAATACATATTCATCCAATTTATTAATGGTTGTTTATGTGATGCAGGTTAAAGTTAGTGTCTAGCAATTTGTCTGAATGTTAAATCCTGAAAAATGTTATCTTTATTCTGCAGCGCATATGTCATGTTTAACAAAGCAGTGCACCAAATGAGCAAGCTGCTTATGATTATTTTTACTGCAAGTCATGATTCTGCATGGTAACTTTACTTTATATGACCAGTTGCGATTTAGCCTTGGGATCTAATAACAAAATCGAGAATAAATGCAGAATTCCTGAAATGTATGTTTAAACATGCAATACCATCATTCAATGAATCAGTTTGACTATCATTAATTATTTGTCTATATTCAGGCATCGTCTGTCTCCACGCTCTTTGTTCTATTGTCAAAAGATCCTTCAACCCACATGAAAGCTTGCACTTTCTTGAGTGTGGGTGACGGTGATCAAATGGAATGTGAAAGTGACACTTTCTTCTTTTAGGAATGGTAAACACACAAGGGATAGTCATTTATAGACATTGTTTACATTATTTCACAACTGTGGGTTTGCAAATACCCAGTTCATTTCATAAAAAAGCATTTCATAGATAGTTACCCTGTAGTCGCTGGCAGTGACATAGAAGATTGGCAGAAAGGCAAGCCAGATGATGCAGGTAGTGTACATGGTGAACCCAATGAACTTGGCCTCATTGAAGTTTTCAGGGCACTTTCGTGTCTTGAAGGCGTAGACAGTGCAGAGGATGATGAGGATGCAGATATAGGTGAGTGATATGAGCATGCTGGACTCCCTGCTGTTGCACTTGAGGGTGACCACATTCCTCCTCTCTGGGGTCACCTCTTTCCGAACTCCTGGCACCTCCACCAACAGCCAGATAACAGCCACCAGCAACTGGCAGGAGATAAGAGCACCACAGATTGCTACCTGGGAAGCTGGGCTGATGAAGCGTGGCCGCTGAGCTCCATTCTTCACCCCACTAAAGATGCGAGCAATGCGGTTGGTTTTGGTTAGGAGGGCAGAGTAACACACTGCAAATGATGTTCCAAGGCCTAGTCGACGAAGGGTGCAAACGACAGTAGAAGGTTTGGCGATGTAGATGAAGGTCATGCTGTAGCACATCAGCACTCCCAGCAAGAGGATGTAAGACAGTTCACGTCCACTTGCCTTAACCACAGGTGTTTCATTGTGCTTGAAAAACAAGCCCACTACTGACAGAGTACAAATTATACCAAGGCAGGAAATAGTAACAGGCCCAATGGCCCAGGCATCCTCCCACCGAATATACTCTTCAGGTAGATCATAGCAACCAGTCAAGTTAGCCAATGGCCACCGACCGAAACTGCAGTCAGCACAGGTGAACTCATCCTGCAGGTACTGGTAGGGCTGACAGGGGATGCAAATCCAGCAACACACATCTCCAGGCTGCATACTCTTCACCTCATTCTTCTTACAGGGGTCACTGCACTGCGAGGTGGGTGGTATGTAGCCATGACAGAGTGCTTCGGTGGTGTTCAGAGTCAGGTTCTGGTCCCAGTACCCAATTTTTCTGTAGGTAAACCTCCCATCTTCTTTACGGTAATGAAAAATGTTGTAGCGGCTGATGCTATCACCAACAGAATCGAAGCGCACAACATTTTCCGTGTCTGCAGGTCTGAATGGAGCTGGAAGGAAGCAAACATGCAGCAAAGTTGAAATAAAGCTACTGTCAAAGATTTTTACTCATATATATACTCATAAGTATACAACTTGTGTAATTATCTAAGGCAGTTTGTGGATACACCAGTACAGTACTAGTAGTGTTTCTATTAATACTTCTACTTTATTAAAACAGCAAAATGACAAGATACATAACTGAAAATCCTCTCAAAACTCACTGGTTTCCTGTCATGTAAACTAATCTAAATGTGAATCTTCATTCATCCAACATTGTCCCAGAAATGTTCTAGACAGGTCCCCCTCCCACCGATTTCTCCATGCTAATGCAGGGATTATTTTTGCTAATTGAAATGGAAATCACAAATCCCTTTTCAACACTTCAAAAGCAAATCATTTGAAGTCTTAATACAATGCCATGCTTATTTACAACCCTTATTTGCTTTACATTAAACATTTACCATGAATTTATTCCTATTCTCGGTTATTTAAAAATACATTTTAAAAAAATACACACAGACACTTCTTCTGTCTGGGTTTACCTTCAAATTTGGTCTTCAGGATGAACTCTTTGTAGAATCTTTTGCCATTACCAGGTTTCATGGCATCACAGACCTTTGATGTGTTGGAACATACAGCTTGTCTCATGTTGTGTAGAGCATAGGCCATTGCATAGACTGCATTCACAACAAACATGATTTTGGACTCCTGTTCAAAAGCAGCTTCTCGCAAGCTGCGTCCACTACAGTCATGTTCTTGGAGGCTGCAATCAAACCGGTGCTCCCAGAACTCTTTGAACCACGGGTTTCTTGTATTGGTGTAAGGGTTCAATTTGGTGAAGTAGTCTTCAAATTCTCTGATTGGGTAGGATGCCAGTTCGATGGTGAAAGCCCCATCTGCTGCGATCTCACTGCCCCTCACCACACTTTCTTGTGCTCCCCATCCATCGCTAGCCACCCAGGTGAAGGTAGCATTCATGCGAGCAGCAGCCACCAGCAGCTCTCGGGCATCTTCGCTACGGGTGAAGAGGATGACCACCTTGGCGTTGGACTTCTGTTGCAGGGAGCGGATAACATTCTCATAGCCCTGGCGGTTCATACTGCGGCTCACCTTGGCTGAAGTGGCAATGCAGATTTGGCGAGTGCGTGCCTCCTGCTGGAAGGCATCAATGCCTGTCTCACCATAGTCACCTTCTGATGCTACTGTCGACACGTAGGTCCAGTTAAAATAACGCAGGATTTCAGCCATGGCCTTAGCCTGGTAGAAGTCAGGGGGCACGGTGCGAGCAAAGTAGTCATAGCGGGTCTTATCACTGAGCTTTGCACTGGTAGAGGCATAGCTGATCTGAGGGATCTGAAACAGTCGCAGGAGGTTGGCCACCTGGAGAACAAGAAGTAAGTTTTGGGTTATTGTGGTCATAAAGCTTTATCTGATGCTTAATTTCTCTATTTTGTAAATATTTTTAATATATATTTTGCCTTTATTGAATATAACAGGGAGTAGGCAGAGATGGGAATTGTGGCGATGACAAACATGAACAGCAGTCATTGTTATTACAAAAATATTTTCTGAATGATACATTCTGAATGGTTAAATGGTCTTTATGATGGCTGTCCAGTAAGTCTCACTATCACTCCAGTGCTGCATTTCAACTTTTTCAAATGTACTTTTTGAGACTCTTTGCTTTTTAACTTGTAGATATCCATCTGATCTTTAGGTGAAGTGGAGCCATTCAAGCATAGGAGCGACCGTCTGATGCTTCAGCTCTGTGGCAGAGACTTGCAGTGAAAACAGTTACTATTCAGCGTTTTTCTATCTTAAACTGTTTACTCTGTCAGGGATCCGCATCACCAGCTGCTCATGCCACAAATCCCTTCACAGATAGTGCCAGATGACAACAGCAACACTGGCACAGAGATAAGAGTTTTATCAGTGGGTTTTGATGTTTCCTCACATTAAAGTTATTCTGTTATTATTCAGTAACTGTTGGCAGATTATACCAGAAGTTATGATGCCCAATGACCCCACACATTTCCTTATGGAGGTGATAGCTATAGGTGCTGAGTTCAGCAGAGGTATGATAATCTCTGACTGAAAGCTCAGCAAGGCATCAATGCTGGACACAAGCCTGCTGAAATGGGTATACCAGATTCATTACATGAAATCACAGCAATTATTTTCCCACAAAGCGTTAGAGCCAACAGTGACAGAGAGCTGGTAAAAACTTGTCATTTTGCAGGATTTCTCATGAGATGCAGTAGTGATTACTGAATACCCATGACCTCACTAAACTACCTCGTCCCTCAGGCATCATTGTATGCCTGGAGGCTTTCCAAACAATGGCATCCCCATGGATTTAATTGGAACCTTCCACACTGACAGTCCTAAGTCCTATTAAAAGTACCATTCTCTCTCACTCATTACAATTCACAAGAACTTAAACCCACTTAAACAAAGCTATCATCCTTAAAGTGACATTATAAATGATACAGGCTACATACCAGTTGTGTAGGAGCTTTAAAGGTTATAGGTTGGTCTATAGTACTTTGGCTCAGACTGAAATTCCACAAAACCAGGTGAAAGAAAATTTGTAATTTTCCAGTTTTCTTCATAAACTGGTAGTGAAATGTTATCTGATCTTCACTAAAGTCACAAACAAATAATGATGTTTCCTCCACTGTATTTGACTGATTTGATGATTTTTTGCATGCTGGTTTGCTGCTCCCTCTTATCCCATGCATAGTGCTGTGAATAATTTGACCTTTAATATACTAAATATTTTCTCAGTGGACCAGTTTAGTCCCAAGAAGTACTGAAAAGCCATACTTATGAGTATACTACAAGTTGCTATTAGTATACTTACTACAGGAAGTATACTTGGAAAGTATAAATTGAACACTACTTAAATATATTTGAAGAAATAAACTTTTAGTATATTTTTTTCCATCAGGATGAACATGCAACACTATGTATGCTGTAAAAAACAGAACCAAACCAAAGAGCACATTGACTCAGCTCTCAGTGCTAATGGGAAAATATTTTGTGGATTGATGAAACTAAGGTTGAATTGTTCATAGCAGTACGTATTGCATAAAAAGGAGCAGCAAACCAATGTGAAAACACCATTCCATCGGCGAAGTAGAGTGGAGGGAGCATCATAATTTGGAGCTCATTTGCTGCCTCTGGACCTGGACAGCTTGCCATCATGGAGGGCAAAATGAATTTCCAGGTTTATCAAGTCATCCCACAAGATAATGTCAGGGTGGCTGTCTGCCAGCCAAAGCTCAGAAGAAGCTGGAGATTGCAGCAGGAGAACGACTATACATCAAAGTAAATCTATCAAAGAATTGCTTCAGAGACACATAATCTGCATTTTGGAGTGGCCCAGTCAGATATCTGAATTCAACCCAGTAGAGATGCTGTGAAATGACCACAAGAGACGCATTCACACCAGACGTCCTAAAAATATGACTGAGCTGAAGCAATTCTGTAAGGAAGAATAGTCCAAAGTTCCTCCTGGACATTGTGCATATCTGTCTTGTTTCTGATGAAGGTGGTTCAACAAGCTATTCAAATTGATCCCTTCGTATGTTTAATGGGTGTGTTCAATAATGATGCAAAAGGTTATGACTGTGTTTTATCAGCTTAGTGTGTTAATGTATGTGTTTGTTGATATTTTTGACTTTGTTGAAGATCAGATCACATTTCATTAAATTTTTGTAGAAAACCAGTCAAGTGTCATCACTTTTTCTTGCCTCTGTAAAAAGTGAAATATTTGCAAATGTGTGTTACTGGCCCCAGACGAATAAGAAAGTCTAACATCCATTTTGCCTTAGAAATTACTGACATTAACCCGAATCTGCACATGGTTGTGTGCTTAATCAAGTTTGGCTAAAACACCCACACAACACCACAAAAGACATGGACCAACAAAAAATATAGGCACAATGCAGGCTCTAAAGGGGATGAATGCAGTAAATATGATATATTTAGATAAGCACAAAGCGCCCAGCAGTTGTCCTCTCCACTGTTTCTAGTAGAATATAGAGCAGAGATCTCATCAAAATACCAACTGGGAGATGTGCCTTCAGTTGTTAATGTATGGGGAAGCCTGATTAGATTCCCGGATTAATTTATGTTACATGGAATATATGCAGTGTTTTGTAAGTATTTATCAGACTATGACCTACAAGCAGCAACACTAAATCACTCAATCGTACTTGCATGGTAATAGGGTAGTTTTCTCTTGAAGTGTTTTTAGACAGGCAGTTGGCCTTCATTAATGTTTTTTTAGAGAAGCCTGACACCACACCTCTCAGGGCGGCACTGGAGTGTGTGACAGTAACCTACTGTTTGTCCTCACGCAGTATTTCACTCTCACTCTCTCCATCAACAAGTCAGATGAGAACACTCCAAGCAATGGCTCAGTATCATACTGTAAATTTGTCCTGAATGCATGATAATCCAAAATCTCCAAACTGGCATTTAACTCCTTAGTTAATTAAATGTAAGAATTCTTCACTCACTATAATCTCTATAGCAGTATTGTTCCTTTGTCAGTAATCTGATGGAGATTACTTTATGGAAGACTTAAATTAGCTTCTCCAATACATACGTATAATCGTAGGCTTAATTACATTACTGTAATACCATACATATGTCACCATATGAGAAATGAAAACGTTGTGGTGGCTTGTTTGGCAAACATGGACCAAATATCTAGTCCAAAACTTAAAACAAAACACAGCAAATGCATCCACCAAATAGTATCTTCATTTAATGTTTTTAATTTTTTTGTGTGAATTACCCAGTTTGATAGTTTTTACTATCAGGTATGATTTAATCTATATTGTAAAATATAGAATATTATGAAATATAAAAAAATTGAGAAATATAAAAAAAGTTGATCTCATGTAGTTTGTGCTAACAAGGTTACTGATTTAGAAAGTCATATAAAGTCTCTGTGTGCCTGTATGTCATGTCTATGTCCTGAGGACCATGCCAAGCTCAGCGATGACATGCAGAGTGAAACTTGTACAGTGCACCAGTCCTGCCACTTAACCAAGGGTATAGAAGTACATGTTTTTTATGTAAATATATGCAGTACACATGGCTACTGGATTTACTATTATGTATTTGAACTGGAAAAGTTAAAGGTGACTGTTATTATGTTATATTTTACATAATGTTATAAATCATAGAAAATAACATCATGGCATGAGATAAGGTTATATTGACCAAACCTATGAGTCTGGTTGTCAAACACACAAAATGAGTGGTTAAATTAAAATTTAAAAAATAAAATGAGGCAAAGCATGGAGTTTAACAAATGTAACAATCTCTGTATATAAACATAATATTACTTTTTACTGTAGTTTTTTTTTTCAAAATATAATGCAAATCCTAAAGGAAGTACAAATGTTGTACAAACATTAGCACAAAGGAACCATGCAAAGCTTGTTTTGAGGTTCAATTTGAGGGTAATCTAGTTTAATTTATGCAGATGAGAAATTGGTCCTGCAGAAGTAAAATCACAGTGAAAGGAGGGTAAAATACAAATGCTGTAATTAAAAAAATAATAATAATCAAAAAGTTTTTATGTGAAATGGTATCCATTCATATTAAAATGTTGGAGTGGCATGAGTGACATTCACTGAGAGGAAACAGTGGCTATATTGGTTTCAGTGGATTGTGGAGACATAGCTGAAACAGCAGAACACCAGAGTGTTTTAATTGAAATCAAAAACAAACATCTTTTCAAACATCTCAAACTCAAGATGCATTTCTGTGCTCACCCACTTTGTTCTCTCAAAGACAGTTTGAGGCAAAAACAAGCACAATAATGAGCTTGGTGTTCTTAAGTCTTATTACAGTGTCTCTCTCCATCTAAGGCTTATTCTTCCAAATTGGAAATTGAATCAACAACTTTGCAGTGCTGTACACCTCTGATGTATTTGTTTTTGCCAAAAGCTTCACGTTTATCTAGGCATCTTCTTGTTTACTGCCAAGGATGAAAAGTCGTAGAAATAGCCATATAGACCGTTTTTGGATGTTTGTAGTTCAACATAAAGAGAAATATGCTTAAAATGTATTTATTTCCAATGCCACTCTTATAGGCTATTTTTGCAATAAGTCTGGAGCTTCTGCTAGAGGACATTTAACCTAGCTTAGCATTAGCATAAAGACCAGTGCTTCACAGAAAGCAACTATAGTCTGCGTTGACTTGAGACACAATGTGTTTGTAAATATTTAACTTAAGCCACAATCTTTCCCTAACCTGAAGTTATTGTGTTGCCTACATCTGATGACAGATGCGAAATCTGAAGTCTGGTGTTACAATCCTGTAATTTGTTCACCTGCCACCCACACTGACATGTAGTCCTGATGAAGTCCATTAAAGTAGCACTATGTAAACAAAATGTTGACTCTGAACATAATGCGGACAGTGATTATGTCCTCTACCACAATATAACTTACAGTTAAAAAACAGTTTAGTGACATATAAATGTAATTTCTAGAAGACAGTCAGTGCATTTACATGCACTCAAGTAACCGGGTTACTCAGAGAAACTAGGTTTCTTGGGTAATCAGGGAACAAGTTTACATGCACTTAAGAAACCTGGTTACTGGAAATCAGCATATAGTATCACCTGATAGCTTGCATTTATTTTTGAATCGTGGTGGTAATGATCTCCCCTTTTATCCAGCCTATTATTATGGATTGTATATCACAGAATGCAGTTGGAGAAAGAAATATTTTGCTGATCTGCTTGCATGCACTATTTCAGGATGGGGCAATTATTCACATTAAACTTACATCTATTATTTCCTCCCACAAGCAAAGCAATGCTCACCACAAGAGCGACCTTTCAAGCCAGTCCAAAATACAGTGATGCATCTGAGAAAAAATACTGTTCTTTATCATCTGCTTAGCTTGAAGCTTTGAAATATCACTTCTAGCCTCTAGCACTTATGAAATAAACTTGATAAGTCCAACAACTCCTACTGTTATGAAGACTAGAATGCAATGCTCCTGTAAAACAATATTAAGCAGCATACTAACAGCCACAGGTTCTGAGCAAAGACTGATAATTTATTCCTGTGATAGCGTGTGAAGAAACAACAGAGAAGATGAGGGGAAGTGCATCTGGAAATTGATAGACTAGCAGTGTTATTGACAGTGTGGGTCATGACTCTAACCAACCTTCCAGTCATTCCAATATTTCCTTGCACTTTGAAAGACATTCTAACATGCTAATTAGGGAGCCGAGCTGTTTTCTGCGAATGCGCTAAAATTTCCAGTTCAAAAATAACAGTTTCAGGGAGAGGAGAGAGGGTGGAGAGAGATGGGGGGATTCAGCTATAATATCACATGATAAACAAGACCCTTTTGAAGTTAACAAAGATTTTTTTCCACTCGACACACTCTGTGAAGATAGAAACACAATAAGGCCCTCTCCAGCTCCTCTGTGCAACACAAATTTAATAAACCACTACAAACCAAAAATATTAAACATCAATGTACAGTACGTTAGGACAGATACTCTTATGAACTCACATTATTGAAGAACAAGCAACTGTAGCAGTGCTAGGACAGAGATTTTCTTTAAAGAATCTTAAAGAATTTTATTGGGTGTTTTTAGTGTATAATATTAAATTTTCCACTCTCTGCATCTGTTCTATTCTCTGTTCTCTGCTGCTAAATTAAATGTTTCATTTTGGGGAGTATTTCAAGGATTTCATTGGTTTTTACTTTCACAAAAATATAAATTCATGTTAAATTTATTTTTGTTATATAAGTAATTATGTCATTAAGCAGATTTTAGCTTTTCATTGTGAGGCTGTAAGTGTAGTGGTTTGCTGTTTTGAAGAAATACAGTTTTTTATGTTTTTTGAGCAGAAAAAAGTGTGAGGCTACTTTAATGAAAGATGTCATTGTTCTTTTTAAAACAACTTCTCTATAAAGATAGGTTTATAATGCTAGGTTAAATTCATAGCTGTAAAATGTGTAGGCTGTTAGGACTGAGTCATCATTCATAGTCAATACAGCTAATATCTGAGGTGGAATAAAGATAGTTGTTTTCAAATAATTACACAGTGAGAAGACATAACAAGAACATATGAGTAAGATGATAATGAAAGCCTCCTAAATATTCCTGTGCTAATTATGAAAGAATCCTTTTGAGGCTGAGGGAAACCTAGCTCGTTTCCCATTTCCCACCATCTTTCCCACATCTCGTCCTTGGCCTCTGTCACAGGCAGCACAGTCTGCTCTCCACATGCAGGTGGACAAGCCCCTGCCAGCCAAAGGAGATGCACCCCACAGATGGGAAAAGCTGCTCTACTCAAAGTCCCTGGCACTTGTCCTCCTTAGTTTTATAACACCCTTCATCTCCACAAAGTGCTTTTCTGGGATGAAAAGGGAATGTTTAGACCGGTGACCTCTCAACAAAAATCCCACCACTGGATTCTCACCACTCTCACGGCTCAATTCATCATAGTGCCTAGTAACTAAACGTGCTAACAAAGGGACTGTTGAGCAGTGACGGTGGTGGTATGTATTGAAATTCATACAAAAAACCCAAAAGCAGTGAGTTTCCTTTTGAATCTTTGCGACTGTGCGGTTGCTGAAGACTCATTAACAGAGAGACAACCAGACAGCCCTTTTTACACTTCTTAAAAACATACTGTTCTTTTGTTAGTGAATTATCAGCATTACAGGAGAAGACCTACTGTATATTTTCTGCTTCTTGTGAAGACACCTTGTGCTCAATGGGGTTTTTAAATAATTTCAAGATGATAAGATGTACATCTTCAGTCCAGCCTGTCTTTTTCCACATTAACATGCTGAAATGATACATTCGTCACTCTCTGGGCAAGAACTTATCTGAGATCTGAGAAGACATTAACAAAACATACTTATGTATGTGAAGAAAGGGAAATTGTAAAAGAAGTACAAATCCAATTATCATACTCTAGATGACAAAGCCACAAGAACTATACACAGACTACATTTAGTAATCAAAATTCATCCAACTTTGTCTTTATCAGTTTAAACACTGACAAAACAAATCATGTAAGTAAAAACAGTCAAATGTCAGGAAAATTTGGCTTAGCCAGTCCAGCATAACACCCTGTAATGCCACAACTTGTTTTTACAATTTGGTTTTGAATAAATTAAAAATTTGAATTTACTTTACTTTTACAATTTCCTGTCTGTAGTTTCATATTAAGGAACAAACATAGCAGGAGCAGGCACATGCAAAGAGGATCTTCAGGGCAGATGTGAAAAAGAGGCACCTATCAGTATTTGAATTATTTTCTAATAATATTTTTTTTATTAAAACATTCAAGCAGTTCGATTTCCAGCTCCTAATAACATAACATAATATAATATAACAATAATATATCAATTTGTTCTTGGACAAGACTCTGAACCTCAGCTCACCCTCGGTGGTGACCTTTACTTAACCTTAATGATACCATAAACACACATGTGATTGTGACTGCAACAACTTAACTTACATGCAGCATTTAACACACAGATAATCACATGAATAGGTGAATGAGAAGCAATGTTAAGTGCTTTGAGTACAAATAAGGTAGAAAAGCACTATATAAGTGCAGACCATGCATTTATTTGTTGTGGGAAAGAATCTTGAAAACATCCAAATGCCTTTCCACATTTTCTTGGTCTTATTACGTTTCATGATGTAATATGACTGCACTTCAATAAATATCTTAATATAGTCTAAGCTGTGCTAAAAAACTGATCGATCAATTACATGCTTGCACTTGTACTTGGTTATGTGATCAGTAATTTGACTAATCTGGGAAAGGGCAGGGGTTTGATACTTTAGTCCCACTCCCTCTGCATGTCCCTGTGGAGTAATATCAATCTCCTCATATGACTTTCAGCCTGAAATCACTTAAAGAAAGAAAATAGATTGGATATAACTAACTACCTAGAGTTGGGGTGGGATTAGAGGTGTTATTTGCAGTTGTTTAATTATTTTCAGGTGATAAATTGTTCCATTTGAACAATGCAATCTGTACATCCCCTAGTGTGAGATCACAACTGGAGATTTTTGATTAATAGAGTTTTGTAGACAGTGAATGTCCATTAGCTAGAATAGTCAACAACCCATTACCAAACGGGCACGAGAAGCATGGTACCATTAAACTGTAACCTGTTTTTTTTTTTTAAGAAAATAAAGTCTCTGTGACAAAACCAAGCAACAGATACAGACTGACATGTTACTAAAATTATCTTTATAAATATATATTGTTTACTGTGAAAGCTTTGCCATGGATAAAAAATGTTTACTCTGTGTGTGCATGTGTGGGTGTATAATACATTTGTTATGAACTGGAGTTAATGGAAATTCAACAAAATTATTCCTACACACTTTGTCTCACTAACACCCAGTGCATCATGGTAATTATGGTGCATGAAGGCAATCGGAATTGATTAATTATGCTCAGATGTTTTGCCTCTGGCAACCTTTCTTACGAGTGTGAAAGGTCAGTTTTCTTTCCAAGGCGGAAATGAAGTTGCTGACAAAGTGATGCTGATGCTTCAAACAGAATCATCCCAGGTGGATTCTTAGTACAGCCAAAACAAAATATTGTTCTCTAATTCTGCAAAATTCTGGATTAAATATGGCAACTATGGTATGTGGGGTATGGTAGAAAAGGTTGTGACAGTATCGTCAGGGGTAAGCAACAAAAAGAAAGTTTAGGTTTGGGAATATTACACTCAGCTGCCAGATTATTGGGTATAATTATGTAAAATGAATACACCAGACATATTGACAGATAATAAATAAAATAAGTTCTAGAGATAATGGGCTGTGTTTCCCTGAGTCATTATCATGTCTTTGCTATTGTGACATGTTTAATTTTGCATTACTTGATTATTGTAATATGGCAGTACTGCATGTGTTGCTGTTTATGTAAACCTATACAAATGCAATTGGAATGCTAATCATGTAATGTAAATTAATTAGCTCATTTACCTGAATTGAAACGTCACTATAGGATCCTCCAATGACTCCAGAGATGGCCAGTGGGACCTCTTTTTGGATGGGTCTTGAGCCATCTGGGCAGATGAAACCTGGATCATGCACCTTGGTAAGGGAGGCCCTGACAAAATCTAGGGACTGCTCCAGAGCGTATGTGTCCTTCGAGCAGGTGTCCAAGATGTGAGCCCCAAGCTGGAGTCCAGGAAGGATGCGGTCACTGGAGTTAATCTCATCAAGCGCCAGCAGCATGGCCTCCAGTCTTTGGATGCCCCTCTCTTCATTGATCTTACCACAGTCCTCTGTCCCATCACCCTTTTCATGCACAGGGAACAGGCCTCCAATCACCAAGTCCCCCTCTATGATGATCTCACGTTTGGCTGTGGGGGGTAATCTGGAGATGTTAGGCAGGACTCCAGGTATCAGCAGCTCTAGCAGGAGTATGTGGACAGGCCAGTAATGGGCAGAATTGGCCAACCTGGAGTGGAGCACTGCATTCACCATGGCAGGATCAGGTAGCAGGAATCAGCTGGTTGAAGTAGTGAGGAGCTGAGGTTCACAGTGTCTGGAGGCAGATCACTTTCAAGTCTTCCCTCAGTGGGTGCAGCATGTTTGATATTTACTGAGTGAACAAAAGAGGAAACTAATTATCCAGTTAATTAAGAATGAAGCCTGTTCATCCATCCATCTATCTATCTATCTATCTATCTATCTATCTATAGTGCTGTGAAAAATATTTGGCCCCTTTTTATGCATGTTTATCACACTTTAATTATTCAGACTGTTCAGACAAATTTTAACATTACACAAAGATAACTGTTATTATTTAGTTTATATAGTCATGGCCCTGGTGAAAAAGCAATTGCCCCCTAAACCTAATAACTGATTGTACCACTCTTGGCAGCAACAACTGCAATGAAGCATTTGCAATAACTGGCAAGGACTGTTTTGCTGTGGAGGAATTTTGGCCCACTCTTCTTTTTGGAGAATTGTTTTTAGCCACATTGGAGGGCTTTTGAGCATGAACAGCATGTTTAAGGTCATGCCACAGTATCTCAACTGGATTTAAGTCTGGACTTGGCTATTTCAAAACCTTAATTTTGTTTGTTTTTTTAGCCATTCAGAACTGGACTTGCTGTTGTGTTTCAGATCATTGTCCTCCTGCACAAGCAAGTGTGCCTAAGGTCACAAGCTAATGGCCGGACATCCTCTTTCAGGATTTCATGGAAGAGAGCAGAATTCATGGTTGCATCAATTCTGACAAGTTGTCTGGGTCCTGCAGCTGCAAAGCAGCCCCAACTTTTCACAACACTGTATGTCCCTCAAAATGTTTATTATGGACACCTACTTACAGAACATAGATTGTGTGATTACTCATTGTGAGATGTGCACACACAAAAGTCTGAAAATTACACAGAGCCATAAAGCAGTAAATGCACAAAGTTTATTCTCTATATAGCAAGTGGTGTCTTTTCTTAGCAGATCTCGCTTGAACTACATTCAGGTGTTTCTATTATGATAATTAATACCATTTTTGGGCGGTCTAAACCCAAGACTGATTAGTCAGGAGGCTGAAATAGAGCACTGAATGTCAAAAGAATTTCTGTAGTGACAGTGAAGTAGATTTTATTAAAATGAGGCTCTTGGTGATTCCAGTGTGAAGTATAAACTCTTATCTGAAAGGCAAACCCAGAGTTACTTCTGCTGAGTGACCACATCAAATATTTATAGATATTTAAGGAACCTCTCAAGTGATACATACTGTCTACGCTTACAACGGAGATATCACATAGATGTTGGTTCTCCTGAATGGCTGGGGTTGCCATGGAAATATGGTGGGTAACTGGAGGGAAGTGGGCAGTGAGACATGTATGCTAATATAGTAGATTCCTATCCTTTTGAGGTTACAGGTTTAGATCTCACCAGGAGTTGTTATGATCTCTGATTAGAGAGGTAGACTGGTCCACTCACAGAGCTCAGCAAAAGAAGGAATCAATTCTGTTTTCATGACATTAATCAAACATACAAACAAGTTGCAAACATGTTGATTTAGGCAGATATACATAGTGACGGTAGACTTTAACTGACTCAGTCTTTTCAGGATATTTCTTATATCGTATATTATCCTAAGTATTACTTAGACTTAGACTAATTATTTGAAATTCAAAGGGACATCATATCAACAAAAACTGCCTCGTGTCTACTTGGATTTTTTTTTATTCAAGATGGGATTTTTGAGGATTCACACTGGTAAATCCACAAAGCATGGCTGTAGATTGGACTATTTGATGTGCCGCTGCTCCTCTCTCCATTAACAAGCAGTGGGAGGCTCATTACCGACTGTTCCTATTCTGCCACACAATGTTGTTACTGACATTGTAATATTACGTGAAAATATGTCATTTATAGGCCAAAATGAACTTTATACTGTATAATTACATGACAGTTTAACAGTTGTTCTATTCATCAAGTGTGGCTTGTTTCATGTGCTCACAGAGACAGAAACCCCCCACAGACAGATACGCAGGGGTACAAAAACACCAGCGTCTGCTGTGTGTATGTGTAACAGTGTTTTGCAGGGATATTAGAAGAATATCCTGTGACATCCCAGGAGCAGTGGCAGAAACAAACAACAGTGAAAATGAGGAGGAAAGAGTGTAATGAATGATGAATTTTCCCCCAGATAGATATTACGTCAGGTTGTGGGTGGGAAACCTCGTAGTGCATTGATAAATGCACAACCCTCTCTCCAGCAAAGAGGTTTACATGTTGTAACGTGTGAAGCTGTAATGTAAAAGCTGTCTGTGTGTCCTGGATAGTAGGTGCAGGTGTTTTGTATTCCTGTGGTCTATTATTAGAACCAAGGTGAGACAGTAGCTTGAAGAGTCCAACATTAAGAGTCTAATTGCTCTTCTGTTCTGTCTGTTGGAGCAGATGGGGGCTTTCTGCTTACAAAGACTAGATCACAGCATGAATTAATAGTGCAATAGGAAACAGCCAATTAGGCAAGCCTATGTAAATTAGGCCAAAATGAGGTTGGAGGTCCAGAAGAGGCAGAACCTTTACAGAGTGCAAATAGATGCTGGAGAGTCTGAAGTGGACATGAAACACCATTTTTCCTACCAATCACTGGAAACACCTATAATCTGACAGCAGTATCATCAGCTTGCATGAGTGTTAAATTTCAGCCTCTGTTTAGTAGCTTCTATCATGTCGATCGCATCATTAAAAATATCTTGATGTAAAAATGGGTGTCACACTCACCCTCAGCAGCCAAGAGAGTCACTTGCTCTCCGGCTTTGACATAATATTCCCTCTGAAAGGCAAATTCAAACAGAAAAGGCAGGGTGCTTTACTCAGCTTTGAACCATCAACTAAAGCACTACTACTGACACCCAGCACAGGGAGAATTGCTCCAACATTAGCATTAAGATGCAGAGAACACCAATGCTTATTGTCTTGTCCAAATATAACTAATATGTAATGTATGACTCACTGTACAGTTGCTTTAAGCAATGCTGGTGACTGTCATGTACAGTTCTACTTTGAACATGTACTGTGCTGTATCTATAGAGGAATACAATGATAATTACGTCTGGAAAATGATACAGTTCAGTGCAGTTTAAAACTCTAGTTTAAGTCTAACCACAGATAGTTCAACCATGTCCATGTAAAATAAATCCACTGATGTGTTATTTAATATTGTTGTATAATGCCAGGATAACTTCATGATCATTTCAACATTACCTCAAGGGTTTAGATTTTGCTGTCAGCTTTGTTTGGCACATAGAACACCGTGTGCACTTTTATTGAATATTGGAAAGTACATTACATGACATTTAATTTAGTGTTGAATCCACTACACATGAGTCATTAAGCCTGTTGAGTAATAACAGCCTAGACACAGCACTTGTCCCATGTGATTTATGTTAAAAAATTGTGTTCAGATCTTTACGTGACAAACACTCTGGGACAGTAATTTATTATATTATTGGTTCTTGGTGTTATGACAAACAAAATGGATTATGGCCATAGTTTCATCCTTCTCCCAAGTAAAAGCCAGATTATAAATTTCTCATGTAAAATGACACCAGCTAGCAACATATTTTCACTTTATGCTGGAAAACTTTGCTATGTAGTTAAAAAATGAACCATTTTCAATGTATAAAGGCATATATCAGCTTGCGTGAGGCATTTCCATAGTTAATCTTTCTGGATGAGCCTCATTCTAACTTTAAAGCTTCTTCTACCACTAATGAAAGACAACACCTAGAAAAAAACTGCAGCCGCTAATGATTTCCATCACTATATCATCTCCAGTGGGGACACAGTTTATCCCTCCACCTGGACTTGTCAGCTGAAGGAATTAGGATGTCTCTGTGGTGGCCAGCAGGCAGCTGAGCGTGAGTTTCAACACTGATCCAGTGCATCATTTTGATCAAAATAGCACAGGGAAATCTGGCTGTCAGTCTGTTTAGCTTCCAAAAATGCATGTATTAATATTCTAACTGGGTTATATAAAATATTTTATTATTCTAATATTATAACTTTTATTCATAAGAAAGTCTATTGTATCTAAACCTCCAAAGAAGCCAAAAGGCAAAGTGCAGACATAAGACATTGACTACAGCACTGTCTCTACTTATTGACTACTGGCCACTGTGGTGGCATCTTCAAATAATGACATTCATGAAGACATAGTGGTCATCCTCTTAAATTTGAGAGAAATCCCTCTGCTACATCACATCCTGCCCAGTCCATTGACAACAATTTGATGCGCCTCTTTTGTTTTTAATGTTTTGCCTCGAATAAATACTTTCATGAGCATCGCAAACTGAAAATAGCTCAATAACTTTACACAGCAGGATGCTGGTACACTGGTCGCTGTCACGAAACAAAGTCTGACTGGTTGAAAACGAACCAGTGCGATATTACATTATTCAATTTGTATCTATAAAGTCCGACGGAGGTGTTGGATGTTCTAATGACAAAGTACAATCAAACATTGGACCAAGTTCAGCTGTTATTCCAATTTGCTTGGAGTCATGTTCACTGGCGTTCATTGTTTGAGATAAGTACTAAGTGCAGAGACAACTTATATGCTTATAAGATTGTGGGATCAAATCTTATCGGAAGGATTATGATAAAATAATTTAAAAATACATATGCAGTTATATCACGAGATTTTCCGTGATAAAAATGCTCCTAGGCTAAAATCAAAGTTATGAAGGGATTATTTCTTACCTGGTTGTCGAACAAGATAATTTGCCTGATGATGTGTGTGCAGGTCTCTTTTCCACACGTCGCGCGGAAACGCACAGACAACCTGGAGAGCTTCATGTGACGGGCATCGTCCAGATGTTGTTCACTTCGAGCATGTTTGCCAGACAGCGGTTTGGATCTGTCCGTGGTTCTGAAGTGCTGCTCACATTGGCAAGTCTGACAAACTGCTTTCCAACTTGTGCCAGTGTGTGTGCAAAGCTACAGACCAGAGCGATACAATTTACCGCCCAATTGCTCAAATGTCCACAAGCATCCGTAGTAATGTGTCTCAGATATTGTCTCTATATGTTACTGCCACCTGAACTGAGAAGTGACTCTAAATGAAATTGTAACGACATACACTATTTTCGCATAAACCTACATTCCCTACACTTGTCTATTCGTAAAGTTAATCAAATCAACTTCAAACAAAGAGCTGTAAAGATCCTGCAGATCCTGCAGCAGCACCGTCGGATCACACACATGCAGCCTCTCTCTGCTGCTGCACAGCTATAATGAGAGCAACGAGCAGACGCTGTTCTCTCGCCTTTGAGAGACCTGACTGTGTTTCATATGGCGTGTGTGTTTGCAAGGCAGCGAAGTGAGTTACAGCACCGAAATAGGAACGAGTCCAAAATAATGAAACCTAAGTTGCAAAAAAACAAAAAAACAAATGATAATATATGCTGTTTAGTATGCAGGAGTAAAGAATAAAAACAATGACGAAGGTGCA
The DNA here is from genome assembly GCA_032353495.1 of Ctenopoma kingsleyae. Lineage (NCBI taxonomy): Eukaryota > Metazoa > Chordata > Actinopteri > Anabantiformes > Anabantidae > Ctenopoma > Ctenopoma kingsleyae. Next base: position 14,710,263 of record JAUBNQ010000023.1, read on the forward strand.
TTAATGAAAATCCCAAATTCTGTTTCCAACTTCTCACTTGTCTTTTGAAGTGACTCATCCATTGCATTCCCGGTGGAGCTGAGCTTGTACGGTGTCAGTCTAATTTTTAATGATAAACCGAAAAAAAGTGAACAAAAAACACAACATTTTTCCAGATAATTCAAGGCGCTGTCTCTCTCCAGCTAAATTTAGACAGATGAGAAAGAAGAAATGCGAATCAACTTCTTCTTTTTTTTTTTATTTCTCTCTATGAAGGCTGGCCAACTCCTCATTCACCTCCAGCTCATTAAAACTGAATCACACTCCAGCTGAGTGGCATAGCACTTCACACACTCAAGAGGCACGTTGCGCAGTTTGTTTTTCACCGAAAAGGCGACAGTAGCCTCACCCTCCAACTGCACCTCCCCACACACAACTCGCAAAAGTTCATATTATTGCACACCTAGAAGCAAAATGGGTCTATTTGAGCTCAAGGCTTAATTAAAAGGAAAGGACTTTATATGTCCTCATGTGTGCTGTTGTCATCCATGTATCAAACAGCACCTATCTTTTTGACATTTTCTGGTCAAAAGAAAACCTACTGTACTGATTCCACCTCTTGACTATTGAACAGCTGTGTAGCCAGCAGGGAAAACTTCAAAGTCTCACTGTTTATTAAGATTAACTATACTATTGCTGTTTTGTGGAAAAGCATTCTGCGGTGAAAACTCTGCAGCTTTTTTTTCTCTCACTCCAAACAATATTACATCAGCAACATTCCTGTTGCATAATTAGTGAAAAGTGCAGAAAAGATCTGCTGCACCAGTTTGCTTTTTGAGTGTAACTCAGTATCCTTCTACACAACAAGCTACTGTTAAATCTGGAAATCGTCAGCAACCATAATAAAGTTCATTGTGTTTTAATTGTTTCATTTTACCAATTTCTGTCACCTCTAGCACCACCACCAAACTCCTCTCCCACACATACAGAGCAAACAGATCTCACCATTTTCAAATGTTTCATTTCGGAAATAAAAATTGCTACTTTGCAGTAAGGGGTTGGGAAAAGAAGAACTTTTCCTGTGTACAGTGGCAATTAAAATGACAAGCGGGTCCTGCTTGTTGCATAATTCCCTCAGCTAACACAAAGGGACCAATTTTCTCCTGAAATAGAATTGTAGTTTACATTACAATAGTTGAGGGCATGTGGGTGGAAAGGAGAGTTTAGATAGGAACATGCCAATTAATGTCTAGTGAAATTATAGAGGACAGAAACAAAGCGTTGCTGGCCAGTGGTCAGTGTGCATCAGTCTAACTGCTACTCTCTTTGTGGTTTTACAATAATTAAATGTTAATGAATGATGACAAAACAATTAGCCCAAAATCCAAAATTGAGTTTCTCTGTGTTTCTGTTTTTGTTATTATTCACATGTATGAAAACATTAAGTCTTGTTACAAAAAAAGAATAATTTCCCCTAAAGTGCAATGTCAGAGAGTACAGAGAGGAAGTGCATGAATATCTTCTGATCAGGCTTACGTCCCAGCTCAGAGTCATCACTTCTAGGAACCCAAGACAAGACCTGTTTATTTCCTCTTCAACATGTTGTATATGAGCAGTGGTTTTCAGAATTTGCTAGAATTTCAGAATTAGAGTTTTCAGATGCTGTATCTGTTCCTATTTTTGCTGCCATCCCAATTTAAGGATGAAATGAATTCGGATGGTTGTTCTCCAAGCACTGAAAAGTTTACGTGACAATAGTTACCCAGGATTACTAAACAGTGTTTATTGTACCTTTTATGTGCTTAAATCATTGATATGTGGGTTTTCCTGAGTAACATCGACACTGATTTTGAAACCCCAGTTTGTTGCTGAGTTATTCCATTTTATATTTTA
>JAUBNQ010000023.1:14729539-14744492 GCA_032353495.1 Ctenopoma kingsleyae
ACGAAAACGTTTGAATGGCTTATAAAGGCACAAAATGTGTGTGTGTGTGTGTGTGTGTGTGTGTGTGTGTGTGTGTGGGTGTGTGTGTGTGTTATTACCAAACAAGAGTTACTATCTCTACCTACTTAACTACACATACTAGAAATACAGAATATATACACTTTCAGTGATGGCATTGATTCTGCTGAGCAACTACTCATTGAAATATAAGAGTACAAACATGTCTGATTCCAGCCCAGTGGTAATTTCAGGGTCATTGTGGTCACATTTGCTCAGGCATGTTTGAGTTCAGATTGCTGTCCACGTGGTTCAGTGAATAAGAAGAAGATATATGCAGCAGATTTCTCTTACATAATATGTGTAGCAGAGGAAGAAATGTAGAGAGAAGTGTATTCACTCATACAATTGAGAACCAAGGTATATTTTGGTGCTAAATGCAATATGGACACAACTATATTGAAGGTAATATTCACCTGATGGCTGATAATGAAAGTAGGCTTTCAGTGGCTGCAGAGCATAGCTATGCTATCTTACAGATAACATGGCCATAAGACTAAGCCATATATCTTAAAAAGGACACTGCAAACACAGAAATGTAAAAGTGAGAATGAACTGTTGCCAAAACCTTGACTTCCTCACAGGTGTGAAAAGAGGACTCCACAGATAAAAACTAAAAAACAAAAAGGCTAAAAACAATGAAGCAGAAGGAGTATGTAGAATGATATTCTCTCAGGTTATTTCTGTTGAACTACTAGCATGTATGAATCAAGAAAAACAGCAAAACCATCAGCTGTGGGAGCCCAGAACATATAATTTGTTGCCATTTGGCCACTTCCTGTAGCCTGTGCATTAATAAAAGTACTCTGCAAAATTATGGACAATACCACTCACCATTAGAAGCATACCACCCCCTTCTACTTACCAATTTAGTGTCCTTTCATTTCTTTTCCTTTTACTTTTACCATGCATTTCTTTTCTGTTTTGCTTTATCACATGGTTATTTTGAATGTCAAATCTGTAGAGCTACAATAGTGTTTCCTCTATAGCACATCAGTCTTTTCAGATATTCTAAGAGTCCTCTTCCTTTACATAGCAGAGAGGATGATGGAACATAGAATCTCTACAGCCTCTTTATAGTCTACATTTCATTTCATTAAGCCCCAAGAGAAAAAAAAGTGGTTCAAAAGGACAGAGGGCACAATGACTGACAGTAGTCACCACCAGTATGAACAATCCAGGTGTCACTCAAGCAACAACACTCTTTACAAAGACTCATTCAGCCCTGACAAATGAACAAGGACTATTGGAAAGTCACTGAGCTGAATAAAGCAGTTAAATCCTATGCCTCTTTTTTATCTTTCCCGTGTCTTTAGGTTGCTCACTAAGGTCCCAAACCTCAGCACATTGGTTAGGTTGTTGTTGGACTCATACTTGAATGGTTCATAATTGCCTCTTGGAATGCTTTTAAGAAAATCCCTCAAGAGGACCCTGGAGCAAATTCATTTAATTTGCATGTCTGTCTCAACAAAAGACACAACCACATTGTCAGAATATGTTAGCCATCGCAAAAGAATGAGAATGAACTATAAAGCAGTGTGTGTACATCGCAGACATCTAGGTGTTCAAAGAGAGTTTTATAAGTGCAATATGTAGCTAATCCTAGAGAAACAGCTTCTACAGTGTATGATACATTTTTTTAACTTTGTCAGCAGTAGGTTCAACACTAGAAGGTGATTTCAAAGTATTTCCAGGTTAGGAAATAATTTTCTATTTTTATCCCAAACGGTTTTTCCATGTATTTCAAAATTCTGACCATTCTACATGCTCTTTTCTAGGTGGATTCAAGTGACTGCCATCCTACTGCAGCCAAAAGCTAATAAAACAGTGCCATGTTAGCTGTAAATGCTCTATATTTCATTCTGAAGGAGTTTCGTTAAGTCACTGTACTGTAGCGCCACAGTACCTTATTTATGGAGCTACAAGCATTGTCTTGGATATATGGATTATGGATAACTGTATCAAAAAACTTCACAAAGAAGGACAAATGACAGCGCATATTTAACATTGCACACAGTCAGACTAATAACATTGAAGTAGACAGCATGTATCTTTTAAGCAATTGCTCGATCTTAAATACTAAGTGACTGACAATAAGGCCACTGGCACAAAACAATTTGTCCCATATCTAAAAATAACTACCCTTCTTAAATTGTAATCACACCCTCCTGCCTGATCTTGATTCAGAGCGACAGTGTAACAAAGAATAAAGTTTAAATCTGATCAATCATATGTAGATGTGACATTTAACACAAACAGTAGATTCCCAGCTGCTGGAGGATGAAAGTCATGTTTGAACATTTGACGGGCAAACTCCACAGAGCCTCCTGTGAGGAGAGTTAGCTTGCAGGGTCATGATGCAACATTCTTGATAAAATAGTTTCAAAGATTTTGTACATTAATATAATTAATTGGTTAAAAATAAAAATCACATACAATAGATATTAATTTAAGTACTATTTAAATTTAACTACATTTTTCATTATCAGAAGAAGAAAATACAGTTCAGACATTTTAAGAGTTCCTGGCAGAGGGAAGCAAATGAAAGATTGTGTTTGGTCAGAAGAAACGTACAACTTTACAAAAGCTGACAGCTTGCTAATGAATCATCATAATCTCATGGCTTGATCCCTGCACCTCATTAGCATAATGAGTTACAACTGAAACACACAAAACAAATATGTACAACTTCTGAATATTTTAAGTCAATTCAAAAAGTTCTCCATGAAAAGTATCCTGAGAAGCTATGAATTCAATTTTGATTTTCCCATATGTGAGTGGGAATAAATTATGTTTAAAATGCATGCAGCTCCTTGATAATATTTCAGAAACCCACAGAATTGCAATTACAATTAAACAAGACTTCCTCTTCTAAATCTTCCAGCATGTGACACTGCCTTCATTAAATTCCCTAGCATATAATCCCAATGACCTATTCTGACATTTCTGATTGTCACAGATAGCTAAAAGTCTGCATGTTTATCAGGCCCTGCGGACTAGCATCTGTGCACTGCTTAGCAGCACACACGCCCATGTAGACAAAATTAATAAGAATTGCAAGAGGCAGCACCTTATGCCCCAAAAATGAGGCCTCATTTTCCACTGTGCTGCAGAAGACCTGATGATGACTTTACCATGTGTGTCAGTTTCTAAAAAAGGCCATTTTTACAGAACAAAGAAAAACTTGCTTTATATTCAGTCCAGAATCTCTGTGCTGGCAAGAAACTTCAGTGCCCTCAAGCAAACAAATGTTCCATCGTCTGCCTTTCACAAACCTTTAGATCTCTGTGAATGTCAGCAATATTATCCTCCTACCCCAGTGCCCAATCCAGTCTGAAGGCCTGGACACCATGCTCGAATCAAATCTCAAGATGCCAAACCTCCTGTGATGTAGCTCACCACTAAAAAGCCAAGGCACACAAGAAAAACAGTGGGACCAATCGATGGTCTGACTAGGAAAATATCAGGCCTGACCATGGGGCAGCAACTCAAAGTGTCTGACAGACAGAAATCATTCTGCCATGACAAGCCAGGCATGCTAAATGCTGATGAGCTTGTTTGAAAAGGTCTCACCACTTGGGATATTCCAAGTGCCAGCTGTCAACACCATGCTGTATTCACTGAAAGAAATCCATTTAGAACTAAATGTGCTGTTAAGCTGCATTGGTTAAATGTTTTAGCTTAAATACCGTTGAATATCATATATTAATAAACAATGAAAAACAAAGGAAAAAGATGCGCAGTTGTCTCACCTGATGCTTTAGCTCCTTTCAATATTTAATTTTAACTGGCTGTTCAATTGCTTTCAGTGCCAACGTGTAATTGACCTGAGCAGTTCAGAGACACTTCAAACGCCACTGAGAATGGCTCAACTGCTTTCAGTCTTTCAACACTAACAAACACTTTAACTCCTATTCATGCTTACAGTTTAACTTTCATTAACATTTTAACAACTTGTGAGTGTTTAACAACATTGTTTTTCAGCTTTAATGTTTCAGCTCATTTCTCTGCTTAAGATTAACTGACACACTCTTAGATATTTATTTCATACTTAGTGACATTTTAACTGGTTCAAATGTTTGAAATGCACACAGATGTAGATTTTCTTAGTCTTTTCTAATTTTGATCAACTTTTGGATGTTTGTTTTAATTTGTGATACACTGCTGGTCACTTTTCAGTTTGTGATGGAAAAATACTATAATTATTTATGTACTATTATAATCTAATATATATTATCTAATAATTTCAAAATGAACAATTGGTTTAGTTAGTTTGGTGGCCAACAATATATTTTGGTTTTTACTCTATGTATGGTGCTGTGTAAATGCATTCAGTAATAGGATCCTGTCTGCCTTAATAGTGCAATGCTGCTTCTCGGATAATACCAGGTTATCCATGTTGAGGGGCATCTGTGGAATTCTGTGATGTATCAGTCTACAGGAGGTAACAAGGTACTGGATATTGCAAGAGGCAATAACTGAATTTCTAAATTGATAAATGTGAATTTTCAAAAAATATTCACATATTCAAATACTGTATTTTATTATTGAGACAGAATCCCAGATCCAAAGCACTTTTTTTTCCTTGACCCAGCGCCTATAGTTTTTAAGGTATCTACAGACAAACAGGAAGACAACTTTGTGTATCAGTAATAGCTGGATAGACAATGATAGGTGAGAACAGAAAGCCACCCAGATCACACATTATAATCAGAAGTAATACTACTGCAATTAACACATTGACTGTACACTCACCGGCCATTTTATCAGGTACACGTGTACAGTCTAATGTCTAACACAGCAACTCAGAGCTTCTGTAATTGCATTACATTGTACAGGAGTACCTAATAAAGTGGCCAGTAACTGTATACCCACAGTGTATGAAGTGCATCCTATATTTAGCTGAAACGAAAGCAGTCCACTACAACAGCTGGGAGCAAATTTTGCAATGCAGATTAGATTATTTTATTAGATTCAGTTCAGTTTTGCTTTAACAGTTTTAGAGGGATGTTAAATCCGTGTGGTCATTTTGGGGCTATCTGATATGCTACTGAGATTTACCACATACACAATATTTGTTTTCATGAATCAATAGGGCTATAGTTTCTATACATAACATTACAAATATCCAAAATTACCATAAAGTAAACAAGTCATTAAAACAATTTCAATAAAACACAAACATTTTCACTGAAGTACAATGTATTTCTGGGCTTCTGTATTACTTTTTATTATGTTATGTTATTGTTGTTATTATGTTCACCAATAAACTGACAGCTGCATATTTTTGGAAAATGGTCATATATACACCTATTTATTACAAGTAGAGAAGATGTCAAACTGCAGAACTTCTTATTTTTATATCTGATTCAAAAAGTCTGCATTTAAATATTTTGAAAAAGATTAAATAAAATGCAACAGGACTTCCTACTGTATGCATAAATGCAACAATAGCTAACTACAGCCAGTAAATGGGAAATATTTGGTAATTCAAACACTGAAAATTCTATGTACAAAGTGTGAAACACAGTTTAAAAGAACATTTAATACGGTTGGTGATGGTGGCTGATACCCAGTTTTGATGACAATGTAAGCTGACCTCTCAGACAGGCTAAGCGCCACTGGAACAGAGCCAGATTTAAACAGTGTCCAAGCAGATGGTAGAGTCAACCAGACAGGACACACAAACACATTCCTCTAGCAGAAGCAGAGTGATTGAGACAACCTGTGGTGTTGCCACCTGTTTTAGCACACTGCATAATTACACCATATCCACAAAACTCTCTTCTCATCACAATGACTCACTTTCCCAGCATCCTTGGAGCAGCACTTAGTAAGATCATTCATCATAAAGTGCTAAAAAGGAGCTCAAACTGTTCTTCCTCTATCTCGTCTTTTGTCTTCAAGTTCACTCCACGTCTCCATGCCCTTTCCGACCACAAATCTCTTCCTGCTGTACTACCTAACACACCTCCCAACTCTCCAGGGGATGCTGCTTATCAGCTTTTCAGAAAATGCATTTTAACTTTGTGCTGTCTGAAAAAACAGACACTCAGATGTGCATCTCACGATCATGGGGTTAGATATTGATATGTTTACTTGCTACCATTTGACGTAAGCCCACCTCAGTGACACATTCTCTCACATACCAACATGCTTGAACATTTCCTTTACATTTTCTTATGTTATTATCCCATTTATTTTATTGATCCCAAATAATGATAATATTAATTATAATTAATACTTTATTGATCCCCTTGGGGAAATTGTTGTTTGGACAGCTGCTAGACCTGTGTCAGCGCTACTACGGGGTTTCAGTGTCTTGTCCAAGGACACCTCGACATGTAGCTTCGGGGGGACTGAGAATCGAACTACGGGCCCTTGGGTTGGAAGACGACTGCTCTACCCACTGAGCTGTCATGCCGCCCCAAAATAACAAATTGTTATCGGTTTCATCTATTACCATTTCCAGCAGGGTTTAAAAAATTTTAATGTCGAAATCCCATGTGAAAATTTCAAATATTATGTAAATGAACAGGATGGTGTCAGGACGATGGACCAGTGGCAAAACAGCAAGACTGAAAGCCTGTCATATCTATATCTATTGTTTGTTTTAATGGTATGCTGAGAAACTTTATGGAAATACTCAGCCCCATGGGACACACATGTGTCAGTTCACACAGGGATTAGGACACTTTTCACACATACAAAACACAAAGAAACGAGTAATAGTGTGTGTGTGTGTGTGTGTGTGTGTGTGTGTGTGTGTGTATGCATACATAGCATAAAATATAAGCCTAATATATTTCTGAATGGAGTAATAATTAGTCCTATTGCATGATGGAACATTTCCCTTTCCTTGTAATTTAAATCAATATATGTGCATTTCAAGATCTGCATGTAGTGACTATGACATACAACACAAGTCAGGTCACATAGAGACGTTTTGATTGAGAGTCCAAATTGCATATTACCTTGATGTAGTGTTCCAGCTGGGGATATACTTTTCCCACTCTCAGGAGGAGGGAGAAAAATGTCTTGTGGGGGAACGAAGTAGTGACCACGTGCGTGACTTCAGGAAAGGAAAAAACATTAAAACCTGATGTCTCATAGCGCTTTAGGAGCTCCTCATCTGGCTTGTTTTCTCCTTCGCTCAGAATACTGCCCACAGCAAACCGGCACGCTGGTCCAGACACCTATAAACAAAGGTTGAAATAAACATTTATACACAATATTTACCATGATGAAATCAAACATAGAAACAAGACAAAGATATGTAGGAAGGATGCATACAGCGTTTTTGTTTCTGACTGTTCAAGATTTGCTCATTAAAGTCTAAGTCTTTCCAAATGGCATAATTATACAAAGCCTCTAATACGACAACAACAGTACTGACAGAAAGATGAATGCTTTCAAGCACAAATGCTGTCTGGCCCTTTCCAAACAATTCCTAATGCTTGCTTGTATTTTAATGCAGGCTATACAGCTCTGGAAAAAATTAAGAGACCACTGCAAAATTATCAGTTTCTCTGAGTTTGCTATTTAAACGTATATGTTTGAGTAAAATTATCATTTTTGTTTTATTCTCCCAAATTCCAAATACAAATATTGTCATTTAGAGCATTTATTTTCAGAAAATGAATAACATCAAAATACCAGAAAAGGTCCAGTGTTTTCAGACCTCAAATAATGCAAAAAACAAACAAACAAACAAACAAAACAAGTTCATAATCATTTTTATACATTACTAATGTTTTAGCTTAGGAAGTGTTCAGAAATCAATATTTGGTGGAATAACCCCGATTTCAAATCACAGCTTTCATGCAGTGGTCTCTTTATTTTTCCAGAGCTATATTTGCAAAAAAACACCCAACAGTGTGCATCATCTCCCTGAATGTGTCACTCCATCTCACTGAAAAAAGGGGGATAAAACTCTAAAAGGCCACCTACCATCAACATTTCTAAAGCACCTGTCTCTAAAGACTGATGAGTCATAAAATCAAAGGTGTGTAATGTAAGGAAATCTTTATGAATAGTGCATAGCACACATAAAAAATGGACGTTAGGAGAATAATGCCAGCCAGATGCCAAACTTTAGGAGAAAATATGGTCATTAATTGAAACTCTAATTGGAACATTTGGCACTGCAGCAATTATTGCTCCATTCTCTATTCTGAGCACACTGGTGACAATTAAAAAAGACAAAAAAGGAAAATACTCTTGAAAAATGAATACTCCTGGGACATTAACGACCTTCTCCCCACTGTGCTCTGCTCAGTGAGAGGTGGAGCACAGTAATAATGGTCCAGTTTGTTCATGAAGCCATCAATGGTACAGTTAAGGCACAGCAAATGGGTCTAAGAATGCCTATTGTTTTCCTCTGTTCCTCACCTCCCAGGGCTAGTGTTGGGTTAAAGTGTGGTATTCACTGTACATTGCAGACTAGGTTAATATTTCAGTTTCAAACAATGTACATTTCTGACCTAAGCTTTGTTTTCTATTGGCAGATAAATACAGATTATTGTAATGAGAGTATTATTTTACATCCAATGTATCTTCGGCACATATAGTACTAATACTCTGCATGAATATCAAGACTTTCTATGTTTCAGTTTCTGGCTCTACGTTTGTGTCAGGTTGTGAGGAATCTTTTTCCTAGGACAGACATTCAAGTCTGTATGGATACTATTATCTCAAATAGTACAAATAATTCTGGTACATGCAAAAGATACTGGATACTGATTTTTCTCCATGTGACACTGTTTTCAAGGATGATGTAAACATGCTACCAGTAATTCCTGGTACATGGTAATTCCTGGTTGCACACATGATGAATGACGTGCCATTGCGCTGATCACTTACTGGTGACAGGTAAACCACATCAAGCAGCCTCAGTGGAGATTACGTAAGACTCAATAAATTGAGATGATTTCCACCAAACATCCATAATCCCTAAACAAACATCTATTCTATATCTATATCTACATGGCTACTGTCAGCAGAATTTAATTTGTTAAAATGCTGTGATTTAAAAGCTTTGTCCATGGCATGACAGATTTTACTGGAAGTACCACAAGTAAATTTTGAAAACCTTACACATGAGGATATTTTCGACACTCTGGATGTTTTGGGGGCTCACAGTGGGAAGTCTGATCTAAGTGGATTTATTCATCTTCACAGGGCTTGAAGTAAGAAGTTTAGAACAAAGAACCACTGCCAAAAACACAAGCCTCTGTCCGCAATCCTTATTTTGCCTCTCTACACTTATCAAGACACAAGTGTGCTGTCTTTTGATGTTTCTTCAATACAATGAATGCAGCATGTCCCAAAATCAACTCAAACACTCGCGTTTTTGTGTCTCTGTAGCAGATCGCTTGAACTGCCTTTAGTTAGGCAACAGGCAAAGATGCACTTAATATTTTCCATCCACACTCAGATCCAGAGACTTAAATGTTTCACTGTGACTTTCTGGAAGGGCAAGTATTAGTAAGATTTTCTACTATTTCATCATTCACCACAAAGACTCAACATTCAGACTGATATTTCCTGACCGGACCCTCCCCCAGCTGTGATGCCCACAGCTTTCATCATATTGTGACCCAAATGATAGTCCCTGAAGATGAACAGACATGTGTCATTTCAACACTATTCCACTTGTCATCCACTTTGTCTCAAGGACCACAAACCCTGACCCTGATCGCCTACTTGGAATATCAAGTTTGACAGAAAACTACATGGTACACCCCGTTACCTCCCTCTGATGTTTGGTGGACACCGAGGGGGAGCAGAGAAAATGAGAGCTGCAGGGTAGAGGTGAAGTGGGCATGCTAGGTCAGAGAAACCTCCTGGCTTTGAAACTGTGAAGAGGCTGGTGGAGAAAAGGGTTAGTGAGTGGGTCTCAGAAATGTGTATTAGCCATTTGAAGGAAAAGGCAGAGCTGCTCCAGCCCTGTATCCATGGCAACCATCTCAGGACCAACTCAAGTCCTTGTTGAGGTCTTTTGTTTCTCCAGAGGAAGTGATTAAAGGAGGTAAAAGTGAGAAAACTGAGAACAGAGGATGAGGCTAGTCATGCTGACTCTATCTGCTACACTTTGGGAAAAATCTTCTAACCGCAAATATCAATGGGCAATGCCTGACTATTTAGCCAAATACCAGTCCTCCTATCTGAGAGCACTCTCTGGGACTCCTGACGCAGAAACTGAATGGCATCTTGAGGCTGAGACACTAATGAGCTGAGATCATTACGCCAACTGTTTAACTTAGATCAGGAGTTGGCTACCCACTGCCAGCCTAATTACTGGCTTGGGAAAAAAGATGAGCATAACAAAAGGGGTTTGAAGCGGATTGGGGAACTGAACTTCTTTACCTTCCTTCAGGTTAATGTGCATAAGACTATGGCATGTTTAAGCAGTGCCAGTACCAGTTCAGTCAAAACTCTGGAAAGCCAATTGTAAAAATGGTATACATAAACCTATTTCAAAGATAGCGAAGTGCTACATAACTTTTAAGATCAATGATGCAGTCAGAGTGTTTTTGCTGCACTAAAGGAGACCCCATTAAGAAAAGTGTTGGAAGCTTTTTTTGACAACTAATATTTTTAGAAATCAAAAAAGACTTGCGTTTTATGTTATAAAGTCACTGACAACAAAACTCACAATTAATTTCATCAGACATTTTAATTGAGTCCCAATTCATTTCACATTCTGTGTTTCGAGGTTGTTTGCTTCATAGTATTTAAAACTGGTCTTTTCTTCCTACTGACAGTAACTGTCCAATAAACTGTCACACCTCAGCTCCTCCCAGCTACAGCAAAAAAAAAAAAAAGCCAGTATAATTCTGATTTTCACAACTAGATGCTGCTGTGAAAACCCAGAGCTAATAAGACAAGCTAGTCAGCTTACTGTCAGAGGGTGAATGCAACATAACTAGCCCAGAAAGACCTCCAACCTCCGACATACATTAAAAAACTAATCTAGAGCAAAACACACATCACACTGAGTCTGACAATCTAAATAAGGCTACTGCTAATTAGCAGACAAAGATGTTATTGTAAAACCTTAAACAAATTGGCCTGGAAATTAGACTCCACAGGAATTAAAACTGAGAAATCAGCTAAAACATACTATTGAAAGCCATTTAAGTACTGTACTATGTAAATAAGATCAAAATCTGAAAATTGAGAATCGTGTTTTTTTTCCACTCATTTCATTTTACAAACACTACCAAATGTTTTGTATTTAATGAGTCCATTCACATTATGTGATTCTGTGATATAGATCAATATTGACACACATTGATAATATTTTGATAATAAAATAAACTCAGGTTTGTAAATGCATCTCAGGACCGTCACTGAACGGATGATTTTTATGACTTCTGTCCACCAAACACACCACATCCTTTTAAAATGTGTTTTGATAATGCTCAGGGGAAAACACAAAAACATTAGTCAGTGAGAAAAAAATTGTTTTTTATCAAGACTGACTATTCATTGAGTAAAGACACATCTTAACTGCATAAACGAAATTAGTATTTACTATTTTTTATATATATATTATTTACTCATGAAGTGCTGACTACCTCCTGAGAAGGGGACTCAGCTAGAACTTCATCTGTATTAAGAAAATGGCATTAGCGTCATCTAGTGGACAACTGAATAACTAATTTTACCTTGGTAAATCTGCCTGATTTTTAAGTTGACTTCTAGTTATAGAAAAGTACTGAAAACATTATAGTACGACAGTATACTGTGTAATACATTTTTACCTTTTTAGGGTCATCATAAAACACTCCGATACATGAAAGCTTCGGTCCAATACTATGAGACTCCCTAAAAAGTTGCCCGCACTTTCTGTATGGTCCTTGTTTGAATTTGTAGGCAAACGTGATCTTCTTTAGGGGAGGAGGACCAGTTCGCACGGTAATGTGCGAAAGCAGTCCCGAGTAAACAATGCAACCCGCTATAGTTAAAAGACTTAACAACAGGCTAACGACACACACGCTGACCCACTCTGGCATGATCGCTTATTAACACACTGAGCAGGCAGCCGAGCGTTATTTAGCTTCTGAACACTAAACACGACTGAATTTCCTGTAACAGACTAGCATTTTATAGAAAATGTTTTGTTGTTTTCCTGTCGTAGTTGTCCCTGCATGAATTTACATTTGTTTTACTAAACGAAAGGGTTGCACATTGCACGGGACTTCCTGGAAGATACCATTTTTACCGACCAAAGGGAGAACCTTTGTTAGAATTTAGTTATAAATACTCTTGTTACGCTAATGAAACATTTTATATCCATCTGACTCACTATTATATAATGTGTGCGTATCAAACACAATTTTAAAATCCAGAATTTACTGCTATTTCCATTGTGTAGTTTGGTGCATGTGTGTACAGCAAATTATCGTATCCAAGGGTTTTTGGTAAATTCCAACCTTTATAGCTTAGTTTTTTGGATGTTCTGAAATCATACATGATTATAACTAATACTAAAAAAAAAAAAAGTAAAAGTCACTGAACTCTGGCAAGAAATAGTGACAAGTGATAACAAAGACGTTCAGTAAGTGGTTTACAGTTTTGGTAAATTATTAATATTCATTAGGCTACTATGCAATGCCTGCAGGCAGCTGCTTCCTCCTACACCTACAGAAAAACAATTGTATGTCTTGAAGATGAAATACAGAAATAAAGAAATACATATAATTCAGTACAATAAAGTTACAAAGTAGAATACGTTTGCAATTTCACTAATTGCAATAATGACATTTGAGAACATTTATGTGATCGAATATTGCACAAATTAAACGAGTTAAATTATTGAAATTGTCACATGTACGTTTATGTCCCGCCCCCCGAATAAAGGCTGCACTTGTAAACTTGTTGACATCGAGCTTCCGGAGTAAAGATAAACTGAGTCTTCTCTCCTAAAGTCGAACTTCTTCGTCCAATTCACGAGAATGGCTGGAAATGTGAAAATGTTTTACGAGATGACAGCTAAACTGCTATCTGGTGAAACCTTCAGTTTTTCTACTCTGAGGGGCAAAGTTGTTCTCATTGAGAATGTGGCGTCTCTTTGAGGAACAACAGTCAGGGATTATACTCAGATGAACGAGCTTCACTCTCGCTATTCCACCAAGGGACTCGTTATTCTGGGTGTACCCTGCAATCAGTTTGGACACCAGGTAAGCCATGTGTGAATTCAGAAACGCCTGACTTACAGTGTTTTCCCATGCAACCATATTATATCTTTAGAATACGATGTTGTCCTGGGCCCACCCAGGCGGACATGTGTGTTAAATATGTTTTCAGTCTACTTTTAACCCGTGTGAACGTCATCAGTCTTGATGGTGAAATACATCCTCAACTTGTGTAAACATAAATTAATAAATAAAATTGCAGTATCATATTAAAATGTACGGGAAAGGCTTGCATGTAAAAAATATGACTATGATTACATATCTATACTGATCAAATAGGAAGTAGGCTATTCCTATAAAAACCTACATGTAAAATTTAAATTCTCCACTGAGCACAGTACTGAAGGACATGTATCACTGGACTCATTTTGTTACTTTGAATGAAAGTGTTAATCAACTTGATATGTAGACCTATTTATTTTTCTGTCTTTTTTTTTATAACAGGAGAACGCCAGGAATGATGAAATCCTAAATTGTCTTAAGTATGTCCGTCCAGGGAATGGTTTTGAACCAAAGTTCCAGCTCCTAGAGAAGGTGGATGTGAATGGGAAGGATGCCCACCCTTTGTTTGTCTATCTAAAGGAAAAGCTTCCCTTTCCCAGTGACGATGCTGTGGCTCTCATGACTGATCCAAAGTTCATCATTTGGAGTCCAGTTTGCAGAAATGACATCTCCTGGAACTTTGAGAAGTTCCTGGTCAGTCCCAATGGAGAACCCTACAAGCGCTATAGCAGACATTTCCTCACTATTGACATTGAGGCAGATATTCAAGAGCTACTCAAACGGGTCTAGTAAAGTGTGTTATGACGCACTCTGGGTAGCTGTATCAGTGTATCAGTAATTACCAGCTTGGCCCAGATGATTAATCATGAGTCACACATCTTATTCGGGTGTTTTATCGTGTTTTCCACATGGTCAAGGTCAAATTTATTTATATATATTACATTTACAACAGTATGTGCTGCCCAAAGTGCTGTACAAGCAGACAATAAATAATTAAAAAAGCTACATGAACCACACAATATAAATACAGGAAAAATACAATACAGCAAACTAATTATGAGAAAATAAAACAGTTAAGAGAAAATAAAAACAATTAAGAGAAAATAAAACATCCAGGTCAACCTGTGCTAAAGGCCAGTCACATTCACAGTAGTGCAGCACTAGTCATTGACATATCCTCTGCAGTACACAATGGTTGTTCAGCCTGTTTTCTGAATGATGACACTCCTTGAAGCCTTTTTGTGAGGGGAGTTTCTGATGAATTTGTAAAACACTGACTCCGCCACAGTGTATTGTCTATATGTCATAACACAAATGTCTTTATTTGGAATAAACACTCACTAACATATATCATATGCAGTGCTACTGTCATTTGTGTAGAGCTAAACACAAAAAGACTATTCTTAGTTGCTTTTACTTGACATATAGTACTGTGCAAAAGTCTTAGGCCACCATTAGTTTCAGGAGTGCTATTATGATCATATATATTTATTTTTGAGGGTTTTTTTTATTATTCTTTTTATTAGAATACATCTAGGAAATATAGGCAATATGTACACAATAAAAAACAAACAAAAAATTAACAAAAAAACAGCTTCTTTAGGCTAAAGTGACAGTCCCAATAGTCAATAGTGTGATCTCTGTATAGAAATCTGGAGAGATCAAGGACAAAAATAGGAGACCTGTCAAAA
>JAUBNQ010000023.1:14744592-14754668 GCA_032353495.1 Ctenopoma kingsleyae
CTTTGAGACACTGGAAGAAGTCCAGCAAGGACCTAACTCAGCATCTGAGCTTCATCTGGATGGAAAGATGATCCTGTCACACATATGCAACTTGGAGCGTTGCTAGGTAACTGGAGTAACGTTAGGTCTGACGCAGATTGGACGTGGTGAGTGGTTAACATATAAACACTATAGATATATTTTCACGTCCTGTAGATTAAAAAACAAAAATTTATTATGCCAGATTCTTTGTATTGGTGGCTAATTACGTTGCCAATCGATCGAAATTAAAGCAATAATGCGAGTTGACCTTAAGCGAAACCAATATTTGGTGCCGCTGTTACGAATGTTGCACAATGATCGTATGAAATGTGTTTTATTTAAAATAAAATTTGATTTCTTATGGGGTTATGGTTAGGCATATTTAACTTAGATATATAACAGCAACATCCTCATTTGCACCATCTGCACTGTGCTTCCTGGATGAACGCAGTGAATTATCCTGGATTGATCGCGACGCGAGCTGCGACTCATCCAACATGGCCGGCCAGGAAGATCCAGTGCAAAGAGAGATTCACCAAGACTGGGCGAATCGAGAGTATATAGAAGTAATTACAAGCAGCATCAAAAAAATTGCCGACTTTCTTAACTCATTTGGTAAGATTTTAACAAACAATTTTACGAATTAGGGCGCCGCTATTGTGAATATTTTGTGAAAGCCTTATAGCTAAATCTGGTTAGCTAGCTGTCCTGCAGTTGCTAGCGATGGTGTTGATATTTTCATTGGCCACTCCCAGTTAGCAACTAGCTTTCTCGTCAGTTGTATTCTTGTGTCCACACAGAAGTACTACGTACCGTTTTATTTTAAGTTACCATATCGATTGTGATGCTTGTTAAGTGGTGTTAGATTCGTATCAACGGTCAAAATCAAATGAAATTCAGTATTACCGAATGTGATTGTTGAGGCTGCTGCTAGCTAGCTAGCTGGCTATAAGGCTCCCCTCAAACGCCAGTCTACTCAGTTGCTGTTATGTCCCAGTAATTGTTCAAACGTTATAATAAACAGCAAAGCCACATAGGATAAAATGTATATGGCATTATTAAATGCTGTTTATTACCTACAGACATGTCATGTCGTTCCCGTTTGGCTACACTCAATGAGAAGCTGACAGCGTTGGAGAGGAGGATTGAATATATTGAGGCGAGAGTAAGTACGCATAGGTAAAATTTGTACACTGTACGAGACGTTTGTATTTGCATATTATAATGTGGTACAACTGTTGCATAAATATGTATCTCTCATTACAGGTGACGAAAGGAGAGACGTTGACTTAGAAATTCAAAGCTTACTTACCCATCCCCCCACCATTTTTGTAATAAGTGAGATGGAATCCACCCTAGTTTTTTTGGGACCATGTGGACCATTTTTATATTATATGGCTGAATTTTGTGTTGTTTTATCTCATTATGCATTTGTAAAGAAGAACTGGGCTGTCTTGAGTGTCAGTGACTCGAGCATCATCAACATTGCAAAACACAAATAAGCTCCATAATGAGCTTTATTATGAATCTGGTATCAGCACAATTTATTGACCATCTGTGTTATATACAATATCATTACCACATCAGAGATTTATAAAAGGGGAATATTCTTGTGTGCCAATTGAATAGGTAATGGTGTAGTCACCTTTATTAAGGATCTCCCTGTACAGTGAAGTGTTTGGTGATGTTTCACGATTTAAATGCTGTAATAAACAATAATCAATGATGTTGTTTCCTGTTCCATCTTATTTTAACATATATATAATATTTCAGATTCAGCTTTAGTTGTTTGCCCATTCACTTGTAGAAGCACAGTTCCTGCTGATGTGTTCACTTAAAATGGTATGTGAACAGCTTTACTTGCACACAGCTGTTTTCTGTATCTCTTACATACACATAACATCTGAACAGTAACCAGTATTTTACAGATCAGATTGTTATTGTATATAAAATAGTGTCGTGGGGCACAGTGCTAGAGGCCAAATTATTAGAATGAATTCAGATTCAGATCACTTTATTGTCATTCAATCAGTGCAGATGAATTGCTGAATGAAATTGCAAGCTCAGGGCTCAATACAAAATCACAATAAATAAAAGAATCAGGTTAAAATAAATAAAGGACTGTAAAAAAGTAATTAAGGTAGGGTAGTAAATAATTAGGGATGGTATTGCACTATGAAAATGTAGAGAAATTTTACACTATTAATAAAAACGTAGAGAATATTGCACTGTTTGGAAATAGCATAATAGACTATGTACAGTAATAAAAAATAGATTATATATGCAAGTAAATATACATATACATATACACTTATGCATACATACATAAATATGCACTCATGCACAGAGATATCTGTGGATTGACATTTATGTGGAGTGTCTTGAATTTAACAGTCTGATGGCAGTAGGGTAAAAACTGTTCCAGAGCCTGACTGTCCTACACTGCAGGCTGCGGTACCTTCTGCCTGAAGACAGGACGAGGAGAATAGACTGTGGCATGAATGGGTTATGTCCTTTGTGATCCTTATTGCCCTCGAGAAGCAACGTTGTTTGGTCAGGTCCTCCACAGATGGCAGTGAGACCCCAATGATGAATGGTAGAATAGCAGTTAAATATGGTAAATTAAGATTAAGAACTATATAGAGACATGGGGTTCTGTAAATGCCATGCAGTCTGTTTAGACTTAGGCGTAACAATATATTATGTTATTGTGTTTGTTATTGCACACCATGCATATTATGCTGCAGTAAAGTATTTAGTTAATCATAACTTGTCAGATTGTAAGGGATGGTTTTTGATACTGAAGAAACTTAACAGTCATTCACTCCATGTGAAAATGGTTCTCATCTTCCACAACCTAAAGCATTAGAGGACACTTTGTATATATTTCATTTTATTTACTAAGCTCTTAAAATTAAAGTTAATCACACCTCCACATCAATCAGTATATTATACCATACCCATATGAACTCTAATGACAGTCTAATACACAACCTGTTTTTCAGTTCTACTTTAAATTTAAAAAAAACAACCATAATTTTGTTAAGTGGTTACCAGAATAAGACGTCAAAAACAGTGAGGATTAGCATGGATTGTAGACCAGGCTGAAACAGAAACGAAACTGCCAATCAGTGTGATTAACCGTCATCTAGCAATGCATTCTTCAAAAAAAAATACTTAAACATACTGTAAATATGGCAAACTAGGTCCTACTGAAGTACAGAGCTACATACCCAGTAAAATGGCGGACATGAGAAGATTCAACATTTGCCCTTAGCATAGGCTTTCAGGCAAAACTCGAGTTCGAGTAGCATGCGTCCTTCTTCAGTTTTGGTTAACAGAAAACATTAGCAACCTATGCTGCCAGCCAAACCCAGTTGTGATCGTGATCAAATATTAATCAGTTAACTAAATTAATCAGTAACCTAAACATAACCTCTTCTGTATGACCAAACACGCATACAGCTCAAGACGAAGTGCTGCCTGTGAGGCAATTGCAGGGTAGAAATTATTTATTTTCCCATAATGCAGCGTGTTAAACAGCAATGCATCTTGGGACAAAGAAGGTGCCGTCGTAGGGTCTTAAAAAGTCCTTGAATGTGAGATGAATTTTCTTGCTCACATTTTTTCAAATATCAGAGTAGAAAAGTGTTAGTGGGCAATAATATTTTAAACAGGTAATACCGGTGAGTTACTGTACACTGAGATTGAAAAATTGAATTATTTATAGCTTTTCTATTGTGTCGTTCAAGTAGTGTATGCTAAACATTAGACGGCGTCCATGTTCTAACAGAACTTTACAGTGTAGTGTAGAAGAGTCGACTGTATGGAGTATCTATTTGTCTGAGCTTATTAACTGAATCACAGTAGAATGTGTCTAACATGTAACTCTTGGTATGTTTGCATTCCAGAGGTCGTGTTTTTGCGGTAGCAGTAGGAATAATGGGAACCGATAAAAGGTAAGCACTAGTGCTCTTAAACACTTCCGGGGCGTCATTTCAGTCAGTACCCGCGTCTTGCTGTCTTAAGCATTCTTGTAATGTGAACATGTTTAGACAAAATATTCTCAGCATGTATGATACTACGTCTCAGGCAAAGTATTTTATTGCTAGCTGTTAATCTTAATGGTGCCAGTTCTGTAAAGACAATAATTCTTAGAAACTCTAAGCAGAATGTTCAAATAAAACAAAAGTATCTTTATATGTCAGTCCATCAGTTTAAAAAAAAAAAACCATTTGCTTTCTGATGCAACATTAAAGCTGGTGCCACTGATCAACCAGGTAATTGTTAAACAGTATATCTGCTTGTCTCTGCCCACATCACAAAGTGAAAATCTGGAAAACTGAATCCTTATTTAAAGCATTTTTGTGTAAATATGATTCACCATGTTTGAGACAATGCTTCTGCAACAGTAGGGAGATATCTTTATATTTTGTTTAATTGTAATAAATAAATCATATTTGTGAACTTAATGATACAATAGTATTTGTGTGAATAATAATGTAACGTCTATCATGCAATTCCACACTAGCTGAAAGTATTAACTCTTATTTTTGATGTCTGTCTGTATAGGATTAGTCGGACAGAACGTAGCGGTAGATATGGCTCTGACCAGTCCCGTGATGAGTCAGATTGGCGCGACAGACGAGAGAGGGACCAAGAGCGTGAGCACAACATGCGCCGCTGGGGGGAAGAGAGACGTGAACGTTATGAAGGAGATCGTCGAGGATCAAGAGACAGTCCTGAGGTAGTTGGGTAACCGTATAATAAATATTATATTTTTTAAAGTTTTGTCTGACGCTCACATTTAACTAATGCACTGTCATTTGTTTATTAAAGCAAAGAGAGAGGAAGAGACGTAACAGTGATAGATCAGAAGATGGTTATCACTCTGATGGTGATTACCCAGAGCAGGATTACAGACGTGAGCCTGGGGAGGAGAAGAAGAGCAAGACCATCATGCTCTGGGGTCTGCCTCCTCATGTCACAGAGGATGATGTAAGTCTATAGTTTTCTTCTGCAGTTGCACAGTATTGTTTCTGCTTCTGTTGGTTTTTTATAATTAATTCCTAAAGGGACCAAGTGAACCAAAATCTTAAAGTACTATCTGGATGTCCATTTTTCAGATTCGCTTTGCCATAGATCAACTGGAGGGACCCCAGCCAGTGGATGTCAGGCTGATGAAAAAGAAAACAGGTGAGATTAATATATCGTGGACCCCAGCCTTTCCCCAGTCTGACCATAGGGCCAATCTGCTTCCTTTCAGACCCATTTTCCCATAGCAAATAGGAGAGAATTGTATCACGTTACATGAAAAGATTTGAAATGTTGATTTAAAACGTGTCATTTCAGTTCGTTGAGGATTATTTTAAGGTAAGTACTTGCAGCAGTATTAGTTTTAAGAAAATCAATTGGCAAACACTCACTTTGTTGTTGAGTGTGGTTCAAAGAGTTGTATTCAACAGGATATCTTGCTATGGTAAAACTCCTAAGGAGTGGCCCATTTTGTACCAAGCAGGGCTTGGGTCATGAAGCAGTTTGTGGAAGAGTTTGAATAATGTGCCCATGGACTCTTAACTAACACGCCTCCCGTCTATATTTGAATGCTGTCTCTAGGTATAAGCCGTGGTTTCGCCTTCGTGGACTTTTATCACTTGCAAGATGCCTCCCGATGGATGGAGACCAATCAGGTTGCTTCACAATCGCCAAGTCTAGTTTTAATCTTGGGGATCTGGAAAATAATCCAAAAGGCAACCAAAGTACATTGAATGACTAGTGTGGAAACAGAACAGATATTTTTGAAAAAAAACCCTCATAGGTTGTATGTTACAGAGTAAAAACATTTAATTTGTATTTTTTATTAGAGAGATAATATTCAGAAACGATTTATATTCAGGATTTAAAACGGTACATTTAAAAATATATTTTGTTTAGCTTACTTTAATGGCAGTAGGTTGCAGGTTTGAAGCATGTGTCTACTAAAGGAATCTGCATTTGAGTTAATGAACACATTGTCCTACAGACAGAGGCATTATACATGCTATTTTAGAGAATGACATTCAGACTCTTCTATTGATTTATTATTCCAGTAGATGATGTTTTTAGAAAGTCACACTAACAGTTTTGTAGGAAACTTATAGATGCTTTTTAAATAAGTGAGAAATGTATGTTAGGGTCACATTGTACACTCTGCTCCAGCTCAGCCTGGGCACACGGGTCCCAAACACCTAAAGAGCCCTCCATGCATCATGCTCACATATGCATCATGTGCCTGTCTTTAACACAAAGGCTATCTTTTGGGGGTCCCTCTCCCCCTTCTCTCCCTTCCAACACTGCTTGTTCTGTTGATGAGATTGATGCTTGCCACGAATATTTCAGTGATTTTCTTTGTCCTCTTTCAGAAACGTCTGACCATCCAAGGCAAAAATGTGGACATGCACTACAGTCACCCCAGAAACAAGTATGAGGACTGGCTATGCAACACTGTAAGTTAATGATTGTTTTGTTTTTATGGTTTCAAACAATGCTATTACAGAACACCACACACATGCACACATTAGGCCTTTAATTGTTGCAGTCCTGTCATTTTATTTTTTGGTACACCTGCATTTGGATAAGTGGTGGAGGTTAGGTTGTGTCTCAGGTAGGTATGGTATGCAGCACCATTATAGATTGCCTGTCTCTAAGGCAGCACTGTTCAGGGCTTTAGTAGGTGTATAATAAAAAATGTGAACGGTTACTTGCAGTGTGGCCTGTACAATTTCCGGAGGAGGCTGAAGTGCTTCAGGTGTGGAGCAGCCAAAGCTGGTAAGTAGCTAAATCAACAAGAGGCCACTGACAGCAGACATCCGGACAGCCTGATGCACCAGTGTTGGAATACAGTGCAAAATGTGTGTTTTTGGAGTTGTAGAGGCGTAGTAAAGGAAGAGATTTAGATAGAAGTGTTGTCACTCTATGTCACTGTCAGATATAGGCAAAGTGCATACATGGGGAAACGGCATGATTTTTTTCTTTCCTTACATTAACACAAAATTGGGACAAAACACAACACACAATGAAGTTCATGAGAGTATCTGATACTGTAAACACATACTTATTTTAGTACAGGTTTTTGACAGTGATCATCTTATTTATATTTCCTTGACCATACAGTTTGGCATTTAGTGTTAATGTTCCTCTTAATTCTTTGTCGTTTTCTCGACAGAAAGTGAAACCAGCAGTAATACTGGAGTCTCTGAATCTCAACCCAGTGGAGATTTCTATGGCGACAGTAAGGACTTCTGTTTTATAGATCTAATGTCCCACTGTCCGGAATGAAAAATATCCCTGTGCTATCCAAGTTGTGTTTAAATATAGACTTTTGTTCTTCACAGCAATCATCCTGAGAAATATTGCTCCACTCACTACTGTCGAAGCCATCATGGCAGCCCTGGCACCATATGCTAATCTTTCATCTAACAACATTCGCCTCATCAAGGACAAGCAGACAGGCCAGAACAGAGGCTTTGCCTTTGTGCAACTGTCTTCTCCCCTGGTAAAGTATTATTTAATATTTATAGTTGGACTTTGTCACAGTTCATTTTTACTTGGAGACAGAATTTTTTGCTGTAACAACTGATTTTGTCAGTGGTTTCCTTTTGACTCTAATAACGCTCCATAGTATTTCACTTTTCTTCTTGATTAATTCCCCATCTCAGTGACATCAATATTGTTCTTATTCACAGGAGGCATCTCAGCTGCTAACCATCTTACAAGGACTGCAGCCTCCTTTAAAACTGGATGGAAAAACAATTGGGGTTGATTATGCCAAGAGTGCCAGAAAGTGAGTATGTCTGCCATGCATTTTATTGGGTTGGGTTTTGCCACAGATGAAAAGACTTGTCATCATGTGTATTCTTTAACCTCTTTAGCAAATCAGTTGTGTCTTACCATAAATTGCCAGAATTGATCTGCAGTAAAGGAGGACAATGGAGTCACTCAAACCAAAAGTGGAAATAATTAGATTTGCAATTTTGCTTGTTTTAGGGACCTTTTGCTACCAGACGGGAATCGTGTCAGTGCCTTCTCTGTGGCCAGCACAGCCATCGCTGCAGCCCAGTGGTCTTCAAGTCAGGTAGGCCCATGTTCTCTAAACATCATGTTATTTGTGTGCGTGTGTAAAATTCACCACCGTGACTGTCACAAGATGCTGATACGTGCATTACCTTTTCAGCCACAGCAGAGCTCAGAGGCTATGTCTGAATACAGCTACCTGCAAGAGGGCTATACTCCAATGTCACAGGTTAGTAGAAATATAAAAGACACTATTGGTTTAACATCTTCCATCAAACATGTAACATCTAGCAACAGTAGATATTGATTATAGGAGACTACAACATTTGCAACATATGTCAACAGAGAAATAAATATTCAGCAAATTCTGTATAATTATTCACTAATGTCAAGATTACTGAATTATTCTTTTCAATAGGATTACCAGACATACTACCAGCAAGGAACAGGACCCAGCATCTCTCAAGGAAATGGGATTCTAGGAGGTATAAGACGATTTCATGCCTTTATACATGTTGGTGTAGTTATTGACCATTTGTGTATGTTAGTATTGGAAACTATAGAAAATATTAGTTTGCATTTTGTAAAATGTAATATTGGTATTATAGTATTAAATATTTATATTTAATATTAATATATTAAATTTCTTTATATATATATATAATATTTCCCTAAGGGATCAATAAAGTATCAATTATTATCATATAGTATTACAGTGTTATAAATACATTTATTCTAAGTATTCTTTAGGTGTACAGTTGATTACAGGATATTCTTCAAATGCAACATACACAAAGATCTTTGCTAGATTTGGAATAATGTAGTAATTTGATGGTTGTGAAATTGTCACAGAGCTTTGCTTTTCCAATTGTAGCTGCCCCAGGTGTGAAGATTGTTCATACTGCAGCTGGAGTAGTGATCTCACAGGGTGCCCAAGTCTACCAGCCTCACATAATTTCTCAGCCTGCTGTTCAGGTATAATTTTTGTTCTGTAATTATGCCATGGTACCATGATTGTTATATATACATACGTATATATATCTATCACAAACTACATTAATTGCAGCCTATGCCACTTGTTCAGCAACTGGAGGCAAAACCCCTCTCAGGCATCGAAGTTGCATCTGTGCCGGTTGCCTCAGTAGCCCCTGCCACTGTTACTGCTGCCACTACATCAACCACCTCAGAAACAGCTGAAACTAGCACTGGTATGAACACATAAGATTTCTCAAAACCTGTTCTGTTCTAGTGCAATGTTACTATCATATTATAGTTTCTTGACTATAATAGTCTTGACTAAATTTGTTTATGACTTAGTTTGACAGTGTTAATCATGCAACTCCATATGTTGAATATGCTTTCTTTAACCTTTATAACTGATAGAACTTAGTTGCTTAAAATCCATGACCTGATCTCAATGGGGAAACTTAGTGAAAATTAGGACTGGGACCGTTCATGGGATGTATTATTATTGTAGTGATATCAGCAACTAAAATGGTCATTTTTTTTAGTTAAGACTCTTTTATACAAATCTCAAATAACTTTCCTACTACATTTGTTCATGGTGTTATGTATTTTATTTTTGATAGCTGTACCTGATACATCCACCTATCAGTACGATGAGTCCTCTGGCTACTACTACGATCCACAAACCGGTCTCTACTATGACCCAAATACACATGTAAGTAATGCACAACCACCTTGTGGAATTCACTTGCCTTTTTGTCATGTTGTGAGTCACAGGAGAAGATATTATTTTGATAATGTACATTGGTGTTTATCACCTTTCAGTATTACTACAACTCCCAGACTCAGCAGTATCTGTACTGGGATAGTGAGAAGCAGACATACGTACCTGCTGACACAAGTGCTGGACAAAATGACAACTCAATAAGTGGTTCTGCTGCAGCAGGCAGTAAAGAACCAAAAGAAAAAAAAGAAAAACCCAAAAGCAAGACAGCTCAGCAGGTACTGCATTAAATATCTTTTATGAACTTATATTT
>JAUBNQ010000023.1:14769745-14783641 GCA_032353495.1 Ctenopoma kingsleyae
TTTTAAACTCAGCTAGGATTATTTTGGTGTTTGTACATCAGGTTAAGAATGGACCATAGGGTACATCCCCATGGTCAGAGGTTCTAGGTGGTGGTCAAAGACCAGTAGGCTCTTTTTCGATGAACTTTAAGATGTACAGTTTATTTATTACTGTAGTTCATTTTTATTTTTTGAAAGTTTATTATTATGAAAGATTATTTACAGTATGATTTATTCTGCAGACTTTGTTATTGATTAATCAATTGTTTGTTCTATAAAATGTCAGCAAATAGCCATAAATGTCTATCATAGTCCCTTAAAGGCCAGTAAATCTATGTCATTAAATTGCAACTGTTTTGTCCAATAAAAAATTACTTGTAGAAAATCATCTGTCACTTACACAAACTCAGTGTGGTATGTGTTCTTGTGACATGACTTTGCTGATGTCTATTTGATCAACATGCCAGCATACTTACACTTTAACATACTTGGCCACACATTTTCATATTTTCTTTGTCTTGTATTGTTACAGCCATGTCCAGCTACCTATACATTGTTAAATCTGAGTTACCCCTGGTTATCCAAGCATTCCTGAAGGCAGATCCCAACTCTGAGTGAGTATAGCAGTTCGTGTACTTTTCAACATCAATGTCCCTGCAATGTTAGTGAAAGGTATATGAGCCTAGCCTGGTGCTGTCACAGAGTTCAGACATTGTGTGTAGGGTCAAGGGGCCTGCCAGACTAAGTGGGTAGCAAATATTTCAGTTTGCACCAAACAATGATTCAGCCTTTCTGTGGGTGTGATGAGAATGACAGCTTGTAATTGGCTGAGCAACAGGGGGAGGTACGGTTGAGTATGTTTCAGTTATGTATACATACAACGTAAACCTTCAGTGCAGTCAGCTAGTGGAGGCAAGTGCTGCTTACGTCAGAGTCATGCCACAAACACAGTCACTCTGCATATGGCCTTGGAGAGCTGAAGTGGATTCCAGCTGCTTGTTCAAATCTAAAAACCCGAGGCTCAACTGCAGCCACACAATTCTCTCTTTGAACATATCCAGCCCTGCAGGATTAAAACCTCTCTTCATTAAACATTTGAAACTCATCGCATCCTTCTGTGTTATATACTGGGCCTATCCAGATAGTCTAGACAGGAATCTTATATTCAATGCAATATTCCATACACGGCACTATTTCATATTACACAATACAAGATATTATCTTAGGTTGTAACATGACCTGTCTCCTCATTGTGTTATTGCTCTTGTTCTGCTTTTTTTTTTTGCTGTGCCCTTCAGATAAGTGTTATATGTGGTTCTACACCTTCTGAAGGTCATGCCATTGACTTATACCATTTTTACATTTGGACTGGGATATGGTCATACTTATAATTGTGTTATATGAAGTATTATGACTTTTGCATTCTGCGTATGTCCCTTTCTCTCTCACTTACTCTCTGTCTCAAACACACACACACACACACACATACAGAAATGACAGCAGCAGGTGGTGTAACATGGGTGCCAAATTCTTAGATTGAGCATAAGGACAGGTCAGTTCAGGGCCAGCTCTCAACCACCGAGACACACACTGTTCATTTCCACTGTACATGCCTTTTGCATATCAAATTCATGGCGTCAGGAGTACAGAGTGGAATGTGGGGCAAGTGGAGGGGCTAGGAGATTATTTATGACCTGTGGCCCTTTAAATAGATAGCAATGTGGCAACTTTGTAGGTTGATGTGGTCATGGTCACATGGGAGAGAATCAGGTCACTCAGAACTGTAGACTTCAGACTTGGCCTCAAATCAAGCTAAAGACACATAAATTAGCCTTTGAGACTTGACTTGGACTCGACTGCTGTGAGACTTGATTCCCTGAAGATCAGAGCTCAACTGATACCAGATATCTGATGACATACAGATATACTGTACCAAAACTAATATTCAGTGTATGAAATGACAAGTGGGGTGTCCCATGCCATAAGCAGTGATTCAAAAATATATTTTGGCATGTATGCATAATCAGAGATCTGGATCTGACCAGTAAGCTAAACAAATGTGTTCTTAGCAGTTACTGGTCTGTATATGCAAAAACTCTAGAGGTGCACTACAAAGAACTAAATCTTAAATACAACGGTGCCCAAATGTATGCAATAAGCTAAAATCATTGATCATAGTAAAATATTGAACAATAAAAAACAAATATAACTGTAACAGACAGGCTCTTTTTAACCACACAGATGAAATATTTTCATTATCAGGCCTATGCATTGCTAACTCTCTGCCTCAGCAATTTATTAACACGTTTAACTGCAAAAAGTTGACTTGAGATTTGACTTCACATTAGCTACATGTGAAAACTGACGACAAAGTTTCCAGTGCTTAAAGAGGGCATGACCTGTGACCCGTGTGATATCCCCTGCTTTCAAGGGATTCCTACACACACACACACACACACACACAGTCATGCCTCATAGACTATACATGTGACTTAGCACACATTGACATAATGAGTTTCCTAGCCCATTACCCTAACCCTAATCACAAGGATTATGTGCACCGTAGACTGAAAAGCCATGGTAGATATCTGATTACAGATTTTAGCCTAACAACTACTAATGTTAAAGATTTATGATTTGTTGTTGGTTTATGTATTTAGAGCAAGATGAGCAAGAAAAGTCTGAATATCTTTCATATTCCATTAAAGCTGGTGGTTGTTCATCTCAAGGACTGAGACAAGTAATTTCACGTAACAATAAACAAGCTGCTTAACCACATACTGTCCATAATGTTGAAACTGATTAAAAGTTATTTATATATATCACATTCTTCTTTTTTACAGGAGTATATGCTGTACAAAAATGATGCTATACATGCTGATTGCTCCCCAGCATGGTCATGTACTCATGAACTATATACTGTACATGGGGAAGGTTATGTTTTATGAAGGGCATTCACAGGATGTTTGTTTAATGGCATATAGCAGATCATGATACAGCAGCCAGGTACCCCCAAATAAAGAGAAAGCAGAGCCAAGACTGGATTAGTCATTCCATCTTCATTCAGTGTGCTTTATAGCCATCATCCAAAGGGTTTTAAGCAGTTCCTGGTTGAGAAATAGAAATGTTAGATAGAATTTGATGAACAGAGATGACAACAATGAAAACTAATAACATTGGCCATATTCACTGACCTCTTCAGTGCTGTGCTGTTTGGGCTCCACTATGGGTTCCTTTTCTTCAAACTGTGAACTGTCACATAAATCATCAAGTTATGTAACAGTCTATTCCAGTACTACTGTCGAGTGCAGCATAAGCAGACACATTTTTCCACAAACGTCAAGCCAAGCGTGTTCCCAGCAGGTTATTGTTGTCCTGCCAAAATGCGATGCATCACCCACTTGGACCAGTAGATTTTCAAACAAGTGCTCTCAGACTAAATAATTTTAACAAGCATATTACCAGCAGTTTCACTAAATGTGTAAAACTGACTTTAGACTCTTTCCTATATGTATCTGTATGTACTGAGTCTCTGTGCCAGTGTTTAAAATATTGCACTTACCTAACTAAACTGGACTTTTCTCCAAACAGTCTTTGGTACTTGAATGGAAACTACCTGGTCATCATGGTGTCTGCCAGTATCATCCTGCCACTGGCTTTAATGAAGCAACTTGGTGAGTAATACTGTCACCGGCATTTCTGTGTGTTTGCATTGGCCTAGTTTAAAGTAAATAAATGCCTCAGAAACCAATTTCTGCCAAGAAGAGAAAACAATATACAAAGCTAAAAATAAAATACTAAAATACCAGATTTTTCAGTTACTTTAAAAAAAAAGCATGTATAAAAAACTAATTTAATCGTCTCAGTGGTGCTTTAAAAACATGCCCCAACAACACAACCTTTTGCATTCTTGACTTGCAACTTTTGACTTACTGGGTCACCTTTGTAGCTTTTCTCAAGTCTCTTCCTCATTTCGTCTCTCTAGTATCTGTAATAAAGGCTCAGTTGCCCAATAAATAATCGATTAAGTTAAATTATGGGATAGTAATATTAAATTATGATATAGTCTAATTTTGATCAAG
This sequence comes from Ctenopoma kingsleyae, assembly GCA_032353495.1. Lineage (NCBI taxonomy): Eukaryota > Metazoa > Chordata > Actinopteri > Anabantiformes > Anabantidae > Ctenopoma > Ctenopoma kingsleyae. The sequence continues at coordinate 14,773,807 of JAUBNQ010000023.1, forward strand.
TTGTTTCAACTTTGTTTAGTAATTTAAAACTTTGACTTACTGTATCATGCTTTTAACATAGTATCTATCTGGATATTTTATCACCAAGAGTATTTTTTTTTCATTAGGCATAACCTTTTGTTGTAGATGATTTTTTTCTAGTGGAAATGAACTTCTGACATCACTGGCATCCTTGCAGTTTCCTCTCTGGAACGCCTCATGATTATACTCAAGCTTTGTTGTGGAGCTTCGCACAGCCTTAAGCATTAGTTCGTTTGTTGTAGTCTTGCTCATTTCCACTTAATTTAAAAGCATTTTACATTTTATTGCAGCACACTCATCTATTTCACACATTTCCCAGTTTCTCTTTAAGGAGCTTTTTCCATCAATGTGAATTATTAATTAAGATTTTGTTTTCTTTTGATGTTGAGCCAATGCACAAATTGACAGTTTGATGGAACAGTTACCTCAAAGTCAAGCAATTAGTGTGTTTTTATCCTACCAGTAGCAGTGAAAGCAGCAGGTGTCCAATTAGAAATCTTTTCTACTGAGGTGATCACACCCTCTACCCCAGCCAAAGCTACTCATTATTGCACAATATAAACATGTCATTTCTGCTCTCACAGTGTTATGAGCTCATTCAGATGGAGAAGGGGTTTTTTGTGGACTTATTTCTTGAACAATACGAAATCTTCTTGTGTAACTAATAAAGCTTGCAGTTGGCTGAAAGAACACACGAAGGCCAAATGGACAAGTTCATTTTAAGGAGCTGTAACAATAACTATCTCGTTCTCTCTCTTTTCAGGTTACCTCGGCTATACCAGTGGATTTTCTCTCAGCTGTATGGTGTTCTTTCTCACTGCAGTAAGTTGGTCCAGCTCTACAATGCAGTAAAATGTGCAAAAAGTGAAAGTGTAAATACTGAGGTGATTGCATCTATACATGCAGAATTAACTGGTATTTGTAGGAAAATATTGAGAAATGCTGTTATGTTGTTCAGAACAAACTAAATGTTGTGGTGTAAATATTGTTTTGAAAACTTTAATATTTGAAAATTGTGTCAAAGCTATGGAGAAAAACTGTAAGCTTGTTTGACTATAAATGTGATGCAACGACCAAAGTCAAAACAAATTTCCCTAAAGGGCCAATAAAGTATAATACATCTTATTTGCTGACTCTGGCACATGCTCTCATCCTTTTTCTAACCATACCCCTGTGTTCCTTCTGCCCCTTCACATCTCTACAGGTTATCTATAAGAGGTTTCAGATTCCCTGCCCATTCGAGGAGTTCTCAGCCAACAGCACTGCAGGCCTTCTCAGTCTGAATGCTTCAAGCCATGGCCATGAGTACAACAACGGTCTGGTTCACGAGGACAATGATTCCCACTGCTTCCCGCGTATGTTCACCATGAACTCACAGGTAGGTGAAGATGCAGGTTACTCATGGATTGCTTTTGAACTTTAAGGCCACAAGGCCAAGAAGTCTGGAAATGTACTCTCTCTGTACCCTGAGTTCTCGCTCCTATTTTGAGAGGCTCAGTTGCACTGCTAATTATAGAAACTCACGTGTTTATGTGTTTCTTCACAGACAGCATACACCATCCCCATCTTGGCTTTTGCCTTTGTTTGCCACCCTGAGGTCCTGCCTATTTACACTGAGCTTCGCAAGTGAGACACCCATCTGTGACCTGCAATATTTGATATCATGTCAGTACAGAATGTGGCATCGACATAACTTCCAACACTCTGATTTCAGTCCAACAAAGAAGAAGATGCAGAAGGTGTCCAACATCTCCATCCTTGTCATGTACTGCATGTACTTCCTGGCAGCTCTCTTTGGCTACCTGACATTTTATGGTGAGAGCAGAATAGTGTCCCTAAGTACCTGGAGTTCCTCTTTGCTGTATCTGTGGATGAATCTTAGCTCCATCTTGTGGTGACTGGTTGTTATAATGATCTTGTCCAGTGATACATTGAGTTACACTCATGCATTAGTAAAATAATTTCTCCTTATGTTCCTGCAGACAAAGTGGAGTCTGAATTGCTGCACACGTACAACCGAATTGATCCTTATGACACTTTGATCCTGTGTGTGCGAGTGGCTGTCCTTACTGCCGTCACACTGACTGTCCCCATTGTGTTGTTCCCTGTAAGTTGCTGCTCTATATTTGTTTATTCTCTTATGTTCTTTTCTGTTGTCTCATTTCTCAATTCAGTCCTCTTTCTACAGGTGCGTAGAGCCATCCAGCACATGTTGTTCTCCACAAAATCTTTCAGCTGGTTGCGTCACATTGCCATCGCTCTTATTCTGCTCACTTTCATCAACATGCTGGTGATATTTGCTCCAAATATTCTGGGAATCTTCGGTGTCATTGGTTAGTATAACTCAACATTTCTAGAATCACAGAGGTGAAAACCTCTATGACAACAGCAGCAGGAAACTTTACAAAGCACTGATTCATTTAATTTGTTTATTTGACAGTGACAGTGGGCATTAATGAACATTGCCGTAACCATTCCAGGGGCTATTTTTCATCTGTAGTCAGACCTGTGACACAGTTGTCATCATAAGCTTTTTATGTTATTAGCTTCTCCTGATAATGTTTAAACAAATAGTTTTACTGTGACAAACATTTGTCCTAAATCACAACTTAATAGCAATAGCAAAAGCATCTAAATTTTTCAAAGGTCTCATCTGATCTGACTATAGGTAATATTGTACATGTAATGTGGTTATTGGTTACTTATTCTGTCTCTGTTTAAAGAGTGAATTTGACATGGCGGTGTCACAAAAAACATTAAAAGCAAAACTAAAAAACGTGACCGGTGAATGTTTGCTCACAGACAAAGTGACATCCTGAGTCAATATTATTGTCACTCTCTGTCCTCAGATTGGAGGTGACGTTTCATATTGTAGGTCAGAGGTGAAAGTTGAAAACAAGTTAAAGGACCACCAAGGACATATTTTACAAATTGTAAAACCCACTAAGGCCAATTCGTGATTTCTGAAATTGGATTATATTAAAAAAAATTTAATTGACTTGATCTTCAAAGCAACAATTTCTGTTTTGAAAAACATGTTTACACATTTAATGGGACTATGTACTTTACAGAGCATGCTTGAATACACAAGAATTCACAGTAACACAAATACAGCAAACACAGATTATATAATATGGCTATATATATTTGTATATGTGTGGGGCTTGTTGTCTGTGTTTATTTAGACTTGAGAAAGCCTTCTGGGTTTTTTTACTCACATAAAAGTGCACTGCTTTTTGTGTTTTCTCAAAAATGTTCCCCTTGCTTTCCTCCAAATAGTCATTTTGAACTGTGCTTGTTAAAAAAAAAGCCCCTATATCCAATATGTAAACATATTGAACATTACTTCTTCAGTAGTAGTAGCAGTAGTCAGTTTTTATCGTTGTCAAAATCAGGGCATACTTATATACTTGATACAATGACATCAAATACACAGATTCATTAATACATATTTAAAGTACACAGTCATGTATGTATTTTTTTTAAATCTGAACTTTTATTTATCAGTAAAATGCTAAATAAACACCTTTCCTTCTTCTTTATACTTTCAGGTGCCACATCAGCCCCCTGCCTCATTTTCATCTTCCCTGCTGTCTTCTATATCCGCATAGTGCCCAAAGCTGACGAACCCATGAACTCTATTCCAAAGATACTGGTGAGGAATTAAAAATTTCATACACCATGTAGTCTTGAGATAGCAGTCAGCCTGTATAATAGAGACTCTGTCAAAGCCTATTTTGCAATTCAGGGCTCTTGATAATTAAACTTCTGTTCAATTGGTGCTCTTCTCTCATTCGTAGGCCGTCTGTTTTGCTGCTTTGGGTGTCTCCTTCATGGTAATGAGTCTGAGCTTCATAATCATGGACTGGACAACAGGCGGCGACCATGCTGTAGGAGGCCACTAGATGCTGCTTCAGGGTGAATGGGCTTAGGATGTTTCGATAAGAACTATTTGATGTAAAGGGAGCACTGTCACCTCAGTAAGAACTCACTATAAGGCTGCCCAGCTCAGAGTCTGGGTTTTATAACAGTAAAAGATATCAAGTATCATAGGTGGGTCGGAATCACACTTGGTTTATCAAGTTGAATTAATTTTTAGACGGTAACTTATATGAACAAAACCTTTTCATAACAGTGCTTAATAATTCTGTTTTACATAGTGCAATGTTAATCATATAATCAGAACAGAACAGGAAGTTCATGATGGTGACTTATACTGTTGCTTCCTCTTTATTTACACACAAATGGCTGCAGCTGGTACTGTATAGAAAATTGTTATGATTATACGTATTTTAGAAAACAGTAAAGCGTCAAGAAATACATGACAAATGATTTAATGAAAGTTATTTTTACACAAATATTTTCAACAGGATAGCAAAATAGGACAGTCAGATGATGTCACATTGAACTAGAAGCATAACTGAACTGTTCATAATGATAAGACAATTAGTGCTTCAAAGCCTTAGAACATAAGTGGCATTTTATTTGCATTGTCATGTAGTTATGTCATGTAGTATCATGCAGACTAAGCTTTCGTTCCATATGCGTAAATCAGAAAACCTTCACAACCCTGGTGCCTTTTTGCATTTGGAACAGCACGCAAACATATAGTAAAAACAGGAGTGTATATTTATTTAGCTACTATATCTGTATTTTTAATTTCAAATGGACTATATTTAACCACTGTACATGATGACATTATGTATGACCATTTTTGTTTTAGCTTACACAATAGATGATGGGAGGTGTTACAGACTGAAAATACTTTAAATGTTTGAAATACATTGGATACCTCCCTTAAAATAAAAGAGAACACATCTGTATATACCAAACTGTATATAAACTATACAAACTATAATATTCGTACGCTTCAGGTTTACTGAGCTGACCTATGAGTCCGCAGTGGCTCATAAATCACTTGACTTCTTGATTCCTTAAATTTCTAGTTAACTTTTTATAAATTCAGGAATAATCTTTTCCATTTGATATGTATCTACATACAAACATACCACATTTTTCTAAAGAAATTTAGGATCCAAGGAATCATTTGGCATTTGGGTAAATATTCTTAATTTGTTTTCTTACTGAGTGTTAGATGAGAAGATTGTTACCACCCTCATATCTGTACTGTATGTGTGTGATATAAATCTGCAGGTAGCTTAGCTCAGCATATCTGATCTCTCATCTCTATCTCTCATCTATGCTGAGCTAAGCTACCTGTCTCAGGTGCAGAAGCAAACTCAGCTCTGCCCAAAGGTTAAGAAAATCAGCCTACTATCACCTCTAAACCTCACTATATCTTGTTTATTAAACTTGTAGTCTTAGAGACTCCAGGACGTCGCTGTGCCAGGTCAAGAAACCCCCTGATAAAGCTACGTTATTTTTTACAGATTAAACAATCAGGATATATTGACATGTTAATGTGTGAGCTTTAGAAATGCTCATAGGTGGATTTTGTTATATTTGGACAGAAACAGACAGTTTTCCTCTGTTTACACTCTTTGTGATAAGCTAAGCTAAGCAGCTGCTAGCTCTTGCTTTAAACTTATCACACATAATTAGAGTGGTTTTGAAATCTGGTTATATTTTTTATAATGTCGGTTTGAACAGTGCCTGGCCAAGCAGCATGAATTTGACAAACCCACTGGTGGGTGTGGAAGAGCTTATCAAACTATATTAATTTTAAGGTGTATTATGCTTTGGTGAGTCTGAACTTGTTTGTCGTATTTTGATCTGCATTTACACATATCTAGTCATCAGATTAATGTTTTGCATGGTGTCATGTTCAGTCTGTCCTGTAGTTAATATAGTAAAATAAAAAACAGAGATTTCCCTTCCCATATGTAACATTGACCTCTTGAGGTGTATTGAAATCCCATTCTGTGATATAGATTTTATAGTGTTTGTTTCCTTAAACATGTGACATTACTGTTGCGATGTCCAGTCAGTGGTGACATATTAAGCCTGAGCTGAATATGGGGATGTGGATGTATGCTTCCAGCATTTGTAATTCACCTGACAAAACCACTGACGAACTGCATATAAGTTAATTTTTTGGCGGACACATAAGCAATTTGTTTTATAAAATTTTTTGTCACATTTTGAAAAACTGCAAAGTTTTAAACTTGGATAAAAAGTCAGAGAAATGTTATGGTAAATACTTTCTGCTGATAGCCAAAGATGTTGTTATATTGTATCACAACTCTTTGCCTTCAGAAGAGACCTGTGAAAATCATTTCTTCTCATATTTTATTTATATAGTACTTTATTTTTTGTTTGTTTACCAGCTGATTCTTGATCAATGTTTTTTTTTGTGAACAAACTATGAACAACAACAGGATAAATATTTAGTGCATGTTTAAATCTCTGTCGCTTGTATTCCCATGTGTATTTGAAGCAGTTGTTGTTGTGTAAATGAAGATTTAGTTTTGTCATGTTCTATCAAGAGTTTTTGTTCACTTGAAGGGATAATGCCAAAATAACAGCTGACTACCTACTGATATGAAATGCCTTTAACTTTTAAACAGTTATGACATTTTAAATATGGAGACACAGTATGTCAAATATGCATTTTACAAATACCTAAACAAATCTATGTGATATTTTATTATAGCTGTAGTTCTAGATGTAAATCTATGGAAATGACACAACTCTAAGTAAATAACAAGGTATATGAGTTTTGCTGAATAAAATGTGGCTTTATATAATGTATATAAATGTAGACCTTTTATATTTGTGATGCATATTTACAGTAGCTTGTAAAGTGTAAATAGCATGGACAGTTTTAGTTTGAGCAATAAAATAATTGTAGATGTTTTTACATTGTCTGTGGTCATCATTTCTCCCTCTGAAACCAATTCTTATTATTTATTACGTTTAAATGCAAATAAATCTGTCTTTGTTTTTTTCCTGTATTTCAATATATTAATGTCACGTGATTTAATGGATGATCAGTTAATTCACTTTAAAGTTTATGCATATTTGATAAACATAAGAGAATTATATCTTTACAAAGACAGAAACATTTTTTCATTGTTCCATCTTGTAAATTCTGATATATCTGTCAAGGTTACATCAACAAACAAACACAAACAAACAAACAAACAAACAAACCCACTTATTCAGAACTACAAGTCATTATGTTCTCTCACTACCGACATAGATAGATAGATAAATATCTCAGTTTGGCCATTTGGCTGCGCTGTTCACCAACTGTTCTATCGGCCAAATAAGCTGCCGAGGTTTTTAGTAAACGTGGGACACAGGCTTGACGCATTAGCCATTTTAACTCTCCATCCTTCATCACTGCATAGTCAAACCAGCGTCTGCACTGTTCGGTGAGTCACTGAGAATAGTTAGTCCACGTTTCAATGTTGTGCTTGTCTCTGAGTCGGCATCCATGAGAAATGCAGAGGAATGACGCTGGCGCGGCGCCCACTGCAGTCTGCACAGCACACTCCTGAAATCACGCCTCACTGGTTCCTCTAATAGCTGGAGCCACACATGTTCCTGTAGAGAGCTCACCTGTTTTAATTGGACTATCGCGACAAGTTGTCAGGCAAGTGACGTCGGTGCGACTGATCGACTATTTCCAACTATCACAGAGATAGACTATTTGAGGATTTTTTTTTTGAGCATCCAAAAAAAAAAACCCAAAAAAAAAAAAAAAAACTGCAGAAGTCGCGCGATCGAGGAGACGTGCTGCTGTCCATAGACAAGTGAAGCAGTCTGCAGCGGAGCAGCCACCATAGGTATCTCAGCCTGTGAATGGATGCAACACTGAGTGCTTTTCGGCATGGACCACCGGTAACAGCCTGAGATTCGGTATAAAAAACAAACTATTTGGATGCGTCCGCATCATTTTGAGTTTCTAGTTAAATAGAAGAGCAGGGACACAGCGTATTTAGGCGAGGGTTAAAAAACACTGGCATCGGCTGTTTTTCTCTTTAGAAAGCAGCGCTGGAAGCAAGAGCTGCTCCATCGTTATTCTTGGCGTCGGGTAACACGCGGAGACCATCAGCATTGAAGCCTTTTTTTGCCCAAGTGGTCGGTGCGCCCCAGCGTTTGGAGCCATGGGTTGTACGGTGAGCGCCGAGGATAAGGCTGCCGCGGAGAGGTCAAAGATGATTGACAAAAACCTCCGAGAGGACGGAGAAAAGGCAGCCAGAGAAGTGAAATTGCTGTTATTAGGTAGGTTACAGCTAGACATCGATCCTCATGTTACAATAAACGAAAAGTGTTTGGAATTAAATTCTGCAAAACCACACACACCACCTTAGGCATTATAGTATGATGCTCAGTCGACGAGCAGTTGATGCTGTCCTGTAAATATGAAAAACATCAAAATCAGCATTTTGTTTTCAAGCAGAGTAAAAATAAAGTTTGGATTGATCAAGCATCAGATTACACTAAAAACTACTACATAGACAGCAACAGGGGAATCAAAACACACAGGAAGTCCTGCATAAATCATATTATCTATATCCACTCTATGTCCACTCTATATTCCACTGTCCAGGTAATTTCAATACTCATGTTTATAACAACCTTACTGCAACACAGTCTGTTATTGTTATTTAGCCAACGCAAGTATCCATATGCTTATAGATAACTCAGATATCATTATGTCAACATGCGGCACAGCCTCTCTGTGCTGGAATTTTGCCTAGGAAGCTCAATTTGATAAATCAAACCTGAAAATCAGGAGGACTTCAACAGTGGCACATCTCAGCTCCATTCTCAAATACACATCTGTCTCTTACAGCAAAATGATTTGTGTTTATCTTCCGACAACAGTCAAAAAACTGCTTCTATTAAATATATTCTGGAGCAGGAAAATACACTCTCCCTCCCCTGTTCTGCCGCTCACTCTTGAATTTACACACACAAACAGAAAACACACCCTCCCACACTCGCCACCAATATCTCACTTCCCCACTTATCTAATTCAGTTGTTTTTGTTTATCATCATCTTGCTCTTTATTTGTTTTCTTACCTCTTATCGTTTCAGTGTGCACATAACTGACAGCTTACCTGTAATACAACAAAAACCTTAATGAGGATCCCTGTATGTGTGTGTGTGGGGGGATTGGGGGGGTTGGACAGGTGTCGACTTCATGACAAACTGTTAATAGAGAACAGGATCCAGCTAAGTGAAGAAGCAGGATGACTAGTTGTTAAGTCTGGTGACCTGAAGTAAGACAGTCTCCACCATTAATTATCAGCCTTAGAAGGACTGTGGTTAATATCACAGTATATTATGTCCTTGGTTTGAGCCTACAGATTAATTTGTGTATTTTGTGTGAGAGAAAACCTTCATAAAATCTGAAATCAAACAGAGACCTCTCAATAAACACGAACCGATCTTCTTTATTGATACAGTATAGCAAAAAGTATCTGTTGGTTAAAGCTGCAATATCTTAGCTGATCTTAGTGCTTTCTGCTGTGCTTCATCCATAGCCACACATTTGCAAATGTGCACCTTTTAGACTATGTATGTAACCTCACTGCAGTAGAGTTGTTCTTACTGAGAGACAGTAATGTATTATTGCTTAGTAAAGTTTACAGCTGTGCACATTTTCTTCTCATATAATACATAATAGAGGCTGTTATAGTTTACTATTTTGACTGTATTTTTATATTCTTACTATTTGTCATCTTTTTAAGTTCTTATATATACATTTATGTGTTTTTGTACAGTCTTTGGTATTACTATATATTACATATACAGTGAGGAACATAAGTATTTGAACACCCTGCGATTTTGCAAGTTCTCCCACTTAGAAATCATGGAAGGGTCTGAAATTCACATTGT
>JAUBNQ010000023.1:14792650-14804967 GCA_032353495.1 Ctenopoma kingsleyae
AATTTTGCCACAAACAAATTTGACACTTAATTGATTATAAAGTCATTTTAAGAACTGAACAATGACGATTTAAAGTTAAAGTTATCCAGCATTTCCTATTTTACCTGCCGTATCATGTGGTGATTTCTACTGCCAGTGAAACTAAAAAAAAAACAATGACTATGTCCAAAATCAATCCCTATTTGCTATATAGTTCACAATTTTTTCTGTCTGCCATTTTAATAGAATATCCAAAGTGTGTTCATATACAGTGTACATATTTACACACTCACTCACTCACTCAAAAATTCCACCACAGAATAAATAGTATGCATGGCATGGAGTTCTGTGGTTAATAAGAAGATCATATAACCCTAACATCCCTGGTTCTGTATTTCTACTTTTAATATAATATATAATATATAATACATATAATGCCAAATAACAATATTAGTAATATTTTTTATTTAATATTAATATTATTTGTAAATTGTGTATGTCAGCTTTGAAAGTGAACTTAAAAATTACAGCATGAAAAGATCATTAGGGGTATAGTATTAGAATTTGAAAGTCATGTCATTTTAATCCTATACAGTAGAAACAGTGTCTCCCTATAACCTCTTACAAATGTAAATATTTGAACTCAGAGAACTGACAAAAACAAGTAATGTCTATACATAATATGAATGTTCTTTTTTATTTATATATCTTATAATTTATGCCCTCACTATTTACTTCCATCAAAACACATCAGCTGCAGTTTAACATACAGCATGGTTAAGGCTGCCACTGAATGAGTCTTTGCCTTAAGAGTGTTATCGTTTTTTTCTACTGTCAGCCCACGCAAACGTGTAAATGTGTTGATCTTCGTAATTTAGTTTTGGTGAGGCAATGTGGTACTGTAACCATGACAACTTACTCAGTGCATGCACATAGAAGGCCACCGAACATTTCTCTACCAGTTCTGCCAGGACTGACCTTTATATACCATGATTTAGACATGTTTTGCAGGTACAAGTGCCACAATATCCCATTTGTTTCCCAGAATGTGAGTCATAAGGTCAGGAGTAAACAGATGGGCTGTGTGTATAGTCAGATAGATATCCTCCTACCCTATACAAATACATTGAACACGCTGTGGTGAGTTTAACAAATTAGACTGACCACGCATGACCACCATGAGCCTGTTTAACCACAATTCGACTGATCTTCTGTCCTCCCCTGGATTACAATGTTTTTTAAAGAGATTCATTTAACATTATTTCACCTGTCTACCATTATAGCTTCTCAGTGTTTGTGTGCCTAAACCAAGGCTCTCATCATTTCCAACAAGAGATAGTTTAAGCACATAAAAGCTAACATCCATGTGCCACTAATTTGACTAAATGTCCGTTACTCACCCTAACAGACCAGCTGCCCAAGACTTCTGATATCCCATGTATTCACTGGTGTGTGTGTGTGTGTGTGCATGCATAAGTTGACATGCTGGTATGCAGAAACATAGGGAGGTGGGAGAGTAAGCACAGTGATTTCCAGGCAAGCCAACCAGCTGTGATAGTTTGCTATGTGAGGAATCATTTCCAGACTGTGAATTAATTACAGGAGAACAGAAGAGAGGCTAATAAAATTATATAGTTCATATTCTTTAATATAAATAATGGATTTAATATGTTTTCCAAATGTGTGACTTATTCTCCACACAGTGAATAACCAGACTCTCAGAAATTATTTCTACTTTGAATTTGAGCTGCTTCTTCTGTGGTCTAAGTAGTCATATTAATCATTGTGGTGCTACATGTTCCAACCATTAAATATCTTGTAAATTCTTTTCAATGCATCTGCCAGTATGAAAACTGGACACACTGCTGTATGATATGATCAAAATTTAAGATTCAAAATTCGAAAATCTTTATTAATCCCAGAGGGAAATTGCTAAATGCATGGAAAATGGATCATGCACTCAGAAAAAACACATAACATATCTTGAATTTTTGTCTGAAACCACCAGAGAGCAGCTCTGGTGTATTAATAACAAACTGGTTTCATATTATATGTCCCATCTTCTTGCTACTAAACCAAAGCAACATTTTTCTAGTCATTTGCCTTCTCACTTCTTAGTACTGAACAGGTGAGTTTTCTGTTTCTCTGAAAGGTTTCCACATCTTAAGTGTTGTTATCGGTGATCAATACGCATTCATTTGATTAGTGTAATTAATGGGGACTCCAGCAAGGCTGAGAACATATTGATTTTGTTCTAAATGACTCAGCCAATGTCTGTATTGATATCTGATCCTTCTGATAATCTGCCACATATAGAAGAAAGTGTGGAATCAGCTCTTTTGACAAATATTTTGTGTGCTTAGTAATCAAGTTTCATTCAGAGACCTAGCTGGCCAGAAGCTACATTCTGTGAACATAGTCCCACAGTGAAAATGGCACATTTCTTCTTCCTCTTTTGGTGCAGTGCTGTGATTTATGGCCCCTGTTTTGACTGGCAGGCATCAGTGAAACCTTCAATAACAAAGTTACTGTGAATCCGTAAGGACTCATAAGACGTCTTAGCATTTCAAGATGATAAAACCTATTTTTAATTAGAATATACAGTATATATCTATATATAGATCATTAATTTGAAATTACAGTGACCACAGAATTAAAAACAGACCATTGTTCTCTTGTCCGAAAAGAAAAAAATCTTTGTCATTGTCTTAAGAAAATATACAGAAACTTAAGTATTATATGCTCCCATGGTTATTAGTGTCAGTAGTGGCACTAGTGGAATAAATGTAATAAAGTCCATATTGGAATGCAGAAATTATTGCTCTGTCATTAGATGTGTATATAAAAAAGCAACAATATTAAATGTATATCATTTCATTTCTTTATTTGTTTATGTATGAGGGACAACACTTAATAAACATAAAAGGATCCGGTTTCGACAAAAGGAACATTTTTATCTGCAGTTCCTCAGCAGGTTGGTGTTAAATACAAAAACAAGTAAGAGACATACAAACATCATAAAGTTCATATAAATGGAACCAAATTTTCAGTTTCTGTGAAAAAATACCATGTGTTGTTAGATGTCTCGTATCAGCAGGAAGTGCGATCTAGCTATATTATGCAAAAAAGGCTCACTGTCCAAGGTATACTTTCTAATATGCTGGAGATGTATGAATTTTTCAAATTACTTAGGGTTATGTAAGCACCTAAGGACACGCTCTAAGGTTTAAGGTTATTAATTAAAACCTGTAAATTCCTCATGTTTTCACTTTTAAACAATTTTGCCATAGTTTGTATGAACAAACCAATAAACACAATAAATCTCTGTTTCTCTGGTTTGTCTCAAGGCTTAGAGAAAATATTCAGTCTAATTTTTCTAATGTTCTAGAGGGCGTCTGCTTTCCCAGAAGATGTAGTCAATTGGTTAACATTGCTGACCCTCAGATTGTTACCTTATTCTTTGTGAAATTATTATTAATTTAAATCCTCCTTAGTCTTCGTGGTCCTGAGTACACATGCCATAGTGCAGTGCCCTAGTTTGGTTTCTTTCAACTTACAAAACTGTTACTCATGCTATAGCATATTAGATGTCAGTAGTTTAGTAATTCAAAAATTACATATGAACTAGTGCAGCAGAGATTAAATTGGGATGATTAGATCTCTTAGTGCTGCACTCTTCCATTCTCATACAAGCTAAAGGTTTGAAATATAAAAGAATGAACATTAACAGATGAAACGTGGCTGTAAAAAGAAATGCATATTCTCTAATGTAAGAATGGGGATTATGCAACATTCATAATACCATACCCTACCTGGTAGCTCAATGGGATAAACGTCAGACTGGAATGCAGAAGGTGGCAGGATCGAATCCCAGCCCATCCCCCATACCAGGTGTATCCTTGAGTAAGACACTCAGCGCTATCTCCCTGGGTGCCTCCTGTGGCTGACCCAAGGGGGAGATGCGTTAAATGCACAAGTCAAATTTCATTGTAACATGTAAATGTAATCAATGACAATAAAGCTGATTATCCTTATAATTTCATCCTGAAAGCTATCCACATATGATCTAATGTTTGCAGATAGACCTCTTTGCTGGAAATGTCCATTTTACTTCAGATTATATCGTTGGGATGTCATAGGTTTCGAGATATCTTACAGTTGACATGTACAAGGAGACACAGTTTGGCACCACAGGCTCAGCAGTGAAATGAAGCATTTCAATTGTTTATTACCCAGCCATGGGGAAGTATTTACAAAGAAATGGATTAGAACAACAATGGCGCCTTGTGACACAGCACAGGAGTAGTTTGCTGCGAAGGAGGATGGTGACTGAAAAGACTGTATTGAAATGATGCGAAGCACTCGAGACCAGTGCTGCTGACATGTATACACTCCTCATTTAAAACAGGGTGAGCAATGGTGCTGAAGGGTGCGCTGAGGTCTGAAAGGATTAAAAGTAGCAACGCAATTACTTCTTTTACTTGTAGTAATGCAGTATGTCTCTGCTACTCTTGCTACTCTAGTTCAGTGCTCTTCCTCAAGAAACAGATTGTGTTGAATACATACTGTATGTTATCTGCAAATCACGTCACAGCTGCTCCTGTGTTTGAGGTTCTCAGTGTGCGGTGGTTGATTTGTTTGCATGAGAATGAGCTCCCACTTGTCTATCTGTTGATTTTCTGTGATCTTCTTTTTCTGATCCTATTTGACATGAGTCTTTAAAATGCTTCTATTTCATGTGCATTGCTTTCATTGGTACAAGCTGTAGCTGCGGAGGTGAATTTGGCACCAGACATAAAAGGTGTTACAGTCAGCTAAGCTACTGTCACTTTCTTTGTGTCTTCACTGTCTGATGCAAAATGTTCACACATAATCATGTGCTGCATTGATTTTTTTTATGAACACTACCAGAGTTTTATGATTCTCAAGAGCAATTTTTAATGTAGAATTGTCAGATATATATTAGGCGTCCAGGTCAAATAAATGTGGAGAGGCTGCTTGTGAGTGCACATAACAAGTGTTTAAACATTGTTAGCATTGGCTGTATAATCTGAGTTCAGCATGCATCCTACTCTGCAGTGCAAAGCAGTGAAGCTCCACTGCTCCCTGTGAGGCTGATGACCTACTTTTTCACTCCAGGCGATAACATACTGTATTGTATCCAACTATGTAAAATTCTTCCATTGCACTCTTTATATAAAAAGGGTTGAGCTGGTGGTGGTGGTTTGGGAGGGGTATACGGTACAGTGCGGCTAGTTGAAACACCTGTGCTATTGATACAAGTTTTCAGATAGCCACCTCCTAGAACCTGCATGTAGTGATACAGTAAACTAATCTAGGTCTTTGTTCCCCCGGCGGCGTGAAGTGGTTGAGTGCCTGCATGAAATAATTCAAAAGCTGCTGCTTTCTGCAGGTCGATAAAAGGCAGATAGAGAAAGGCTTGACTTCAGACTGGGTGAAAAAGATGAGGTTGTTAATAATAGCCGTCTGGCAGAGGGCAATTGACCAAGTGTGTTGTGTTGTGAAATAAAACTCCGCTTATATAAAGGATTACTCTCTTATACACACACAGAAGTACTGATAACTTGTATTCATTTACATAGACAAGAGAGAGTCTTATCAACTATGTCTTAAAAGTTCTACCTAAATAATTTAGTCTCAGTGTGGCTTTTTCATTCATTCTACCTTCAGGGTGTAATGATACATTTCATGCCCAAAAGAATCCAGCTATCCATTCAGCATTTCTTAGCGTATAACATTACATCCCCATAGGAGCCTCACTTGGGGCAGTAAGCTGTAACACTGACACATTTTCAACTTATATTTTTGTAGTGAAGCTGTTATCAAACAGTTGCTAATTCACACACCCAGACAGAGCAACATTAACATGAATTTGTAGTTGTGTTTCTGGGCACTTTTTCACTCTCCATTTAGCTCTGTTATGGTCTCCTCCAGCAACTGAGGGAAATATCTGAATGGTTAGCTGCACAATGATGTGTTGATGTGTGTGAAGTGTTAATGTCGGGTGGTTTTTCAGAGGTTGTTTTCTTAAGAAGAATAACTGATGATAGTGACGAGAATGACCCAAAACAGTTAAACTATGGTGTGTAAAACCAAAACAGTTTTGATGTCACCAAAACCTTTCACAGTATACATAGTTATTTGATCTTAGTTTATATGAAAACAGTCATTTGTGGCAGGAATGCTAATTACTACTCATAATAACTTTGACCTACTTTTTCTTCATGTAGGTCTTAAATATATAGTATAGTATAGTATAGTATAGTATAAATATACTTAAATAACATAGTTCTTTAACACACTATTAAGAATTGATCAGATGAGAAAATGCTTTTGAAGCTTAAATCCAAATACACTCACATTTCAGTAGTAACAATACAGATTACCTGCTACATTTATCAGATAGTGTACAGTATGTCCAGATTAAACATTATAGTTTAAGAAGAAAAGAAATGTGTTTATTCATAATGTCACATCTTCTTGTGGCATTGTGTTCCTCCAGTACGCTGCAACATGGCTTTAAATAGCAACTATATCACTGAGAAATATTATACAAACATTCAATATCTGAGGATGAATGCTACTGGCCCTGACTTTTTCTTTCATCGTGAGGTTTACATTTTTGGTTTCTAGTTTATTGGAGTGTCTCTATGTCTGCTTGGTAGACTGGCGCAACATTTTGTACGATGTTAATGATTAATGCTCCAAGGATGAATACTTGAATTCTTGATCCTGAACTTTGAATTCGCGCCACCATCATGCTGATATTTGTGGTTCTGAATGGTATTTTATGTCCTTAGGATGAAGTGTAATAATTTTACTGAGCCACTCACATTTCCATAATCATAATACTTTGGTTTATGACCATATGCTTGCAAATCTAATACTATTCCCAACAGCCTTTGTAATACAGTTTGTTAATTGTCAAATGTTAGCACCCTAACACCCAAAGCCATTACATCTGCTCACATATACCATACATCATGCTTATTGTCATCATCAGTGAAAATGAATGGCTCTGGTATAGTTTATCCTGCACTTTAATTCCAAATACACTGCACTCTATGTTGCGAAACTCAGTGGTTTAGTTAACATTACAATGCCTCTGGAGCATTTTACAGAAATATTGAAAGAGCTGGAATTGACAGTGTTACAGATCTGTAGCTCCAGCTGATGCCTTTATCATTGCATTGAAGTCACAGAGATGGTAAACCAAAAGATGAGTGTTGGTAAACCAGATTTTATAATTCTTAACATATACTGATTGATTATTGGAAGGTTATTGGCAGGTTTCAGTGACTTGAATGTTGAAATAATAAATCTATTTCCACTGTCACTTCATCATAGTTAATATTAGCATAAACAACAAGCAGTGTAACGTTAACTGGTGTGCTAACTAGCTGTAACTAGTATTTAATCTGTACAGCTACAGCTAACTATGTGTGATTTAGGAACAGTTAGAACGCTGAAAGGCACCACGTCATACATGAAATAATGTCTATACACCAGCCATCATACACCCTTCCTTAAGTTGCAGTTATTAGGCGTCATGAAATTTTCATTACAGCTGAATCAGTCAACTGTTATTACTCCTGCCAACATGGCGGCATTTTCATTTTCTGGGATCTCATGACGGGAGTTTAGTTCCACAAGGTGCTGAATGTGTTTTTTTTCTTCCTGCAGCCAGAGCAGAGCACCACCTCGAATGTACCAGGATAGGCTGAAAATGGGTTTGTGTTCGATGTACACAAGTTGTAAAACAAACCACTTCGACAAAATCAAAATCCCTTCACCTCTACAATTGTATAGCAAATGTTTTGCAGCATTTTGAATGATTTTTTTATATCCACTGCGCACCAACTATTATCTACTTAGATAAAGCCCTCCATTCACGCCTGTTCTTTGTTGTAACTAATTATGTTATCTTAAATCAAAAATTATTAGCCCAGTGACACTCACATTATAATGTTTCCTTGTTATTACATATTAACTAAAAGACGCATTTCAAGATCAAAAGCCAGAATCCAGTAACCTATCACTGTAAATGAACACCTTATAAAAGTACTGCTCTAATTTTGATTTTAGTGCTATAATTAGAGAAGGTTCTTGCAAAGTAATTATATTAAGTGGGTCATTTAGTCGATAGGTTGGTAAGAACAGTCTGTACTCAAGAGAGAGTTTTAGAGTTCTCCATAAGATCTTTTGACATACTCACATTTGCTGTAGCATGTAGTTTAGCAAACCACTAATCTGCTGGTGGTGAAGTGACGCAGAAAACAAGAACAAAACAAGTAATTGCTCGCTGATACTCACTGAATGCTCTGCAGCTTGCTCTCATTCAACATGCATTCTACACTCTAAATGTTAAGACTCTGTTATTGATCTTGCTTTTCATTTTGATCGTAGTTGCTGAACTTGCAGCTGAACTCTGCATTTATCTGTATAATGGCAGAAATATGAATATTCTAAGTTATCAGACACTATGTTAATCCTCATCTCATGACTTTTTCTCTTAACATTGCTCAATCCTCTTACAAACTCCATGTTGCTCTGCATCACCCTCCTCCATCTCCTGCTCATTTGTCACTCTGCTCCATGTTGTCCACCTCTACTCCCAACGCCTCCTTTCTGTCCTCTTCTTAACTGCCTTTTAATTATAGTGCTTTCTCTTCTAAAGCCTTGCTCTAAATTGCTCAGTTCATTCTATTTTCAATTGCCATGAATTTTAGGGTCTTCTTAGTTACTACTTAATAAATGTTGTTTTTTCTGTGCCCAATAAAGCCATGCTCTATAGGGTTAAGGTGGTACTGTGCCAACTTTTCTAAAGGGAATCTGTGCCCCTTGAGCTACACCAGATCAGTTTTAACTTCCTCCCTGTTGTATGCAGCTATTCTCAGCAAACTTATAACATGTTAGCCTGGAACTCATAATTAAAGTATATGGGTCAAATACAAACCTCGTGAAGTCAGGTGAAACTGATGATATATTTTATACTATGCATTTTTCTATGTCTTTTCACCTTTTACATGCACTTAATAGGAACAACCTTCTATTCACTATGACTCTAGCCTAAGTACTTCTCTGGGGAGGATGCAAACAACCACTTATCTCCTCTTATAGACATTGAGTCACACTAGCCATTTCTTCACAGTGTGAGGTACACATCCTTATGCTTCGCCCACAAATCCAACACTCCTCCCCGTTACTCTAAACAGCATGTAAAAATCAACAGTGCAGTTGCAGTTACAAATATGGTAGTCTTCACTGGTTTGCCACTCATGAACATTTCCAATTGTTTTGGATGGGGTGCGCAAAAAAGTAAAACATTTGTTTTTTATCCATAATACATTTTTACACAATAAAGTTACATTAAAAATATATAATATCCTAAAGCTAAGAAATATAAATTAGTTGTAAGTATGTGTTTTGGTGCTATAGTATAACAGTAACCTGTTCTTAGGTATTGCTTGGATGTAGATAAGGGTGCAGCTGTTTGACAGGTGACTGACATTATCTGCTGTGAGATTATGTGTGATGCTTGTGTGTTTGCTGAGGTCAGGATTTATCATTGGTCCATGAATGAATACTTTGTGTTTTCAGCAGCGGGTGACTGAAACTGCAGCCAAGCTGTCACTGAAGTGAGTGGGCCTTTGAGAGTATTGGGTGTGATGAGAGAGGCAGTTGTGTTTTCTATAGCCTGGCCACTGTGATCCTCGTGCTACAAACCATGTTATTATCTTTGTTGTGTTTTCTGGTGCGTTCTGAAACCAACTAGGGAACAGCTATGAATAGTTAGGGTTGAAGATCCAGAAAGAGGGGGTGGCATCGTCTTCTCAGTGCCAGTAAGTGATTCTGTTGTAATGACACTAAAAAGAAAGAGCTTGTCCACTCTGCCAGCACAGCACACAGAGGGATCTTTGTAATACTGATCAGTCCTCATTACTGCTTCCATTCTGTAGAAGCTCAGAGCTTCATGTACGATGGATACATGTGTTCAATAAAGATGTACTGCAGATTATTCTATGATAACAGGACCTAATGTTTTAGCAATACTGTTTGATGCTATTTGGTAGATACAGTATTTGTTGATATACTATTAGTAGTAAGCTATAATGAAGATTTTAAATGAATTATATGTCTAGTTATTTCATCTAGTCATGTAAGACTGGGATAATATCCTGCTCAGTGGAAACTGATTAGTCCTGTGTAGCAGCTCTTTGTCCCCTGATGATGAGGTATTGTTTGACTGTCAGCAATGTTTGTACCTGAATAAATGATGAAACTAAACTTTAGTGGTGTCCCACCAGGATAAATTAACGTTCTGCAATTTGTTATTAGGACAAAATTGATAAACAGCACTGTTTACTAACTTTAAGGTTATTGCCCATCTGTTAAGCATCTGTTGAGAAGACAACAATTGGGTGTATAACATTTGTTTTATCAATGAACTAGTTATGCACAGTAGTGTCTATAGTATCAGGCAGTATCTCTGTATATTCCTCAAATGGCTCCTATCACATTGCCATGAAGCGGCTCGTACATTTTACAGTCTGACTGATACCTCAGGAAGCTGATATTAGTTTACAGATATACATTAATTCATCAGTTCATTTATGAATTCTCCCATTAACAATGTTATAAATTAGTTTTAATAAATGGCATTTTTAATAAAATGTATTATTTATAATACTGTACAGACTTTCCTACACCACACAAACAACTAAATTAAGAATACGTTATTAACATTCAGATTTGCGAAGTGCTACTTTGCATTTTTCTCCATATTTTACTTCACTTTGAGGTTTGCTTTTTAGTCCTTTTTAGGAAATAGAATCTTACCAAGAATTAGATGAGATTAATGATAGTAATCTCATGTCTATATATGTGTATGAAGCCAGCAGCAGCCACTTAGCTTAACATAAAGGGCATTTCTTATGTCAAAGCTGCTGTGTTCAACTTTAAATTTTGTACATAGAATCTGAACTTAAATATTGATGATATTGAATTATACCTTAAAATTGACTTAAAACAATGAACAATAAACAAAATGTTTACATAGCAGAGTCCAATTCCTGTGGCAGCTGCGATAACATTGATCCTGTAAAACTTTAAAAGTGAATTCAGCTGTTTTCCCCTGAAGCAGCAGAAGCACATTGCCCAGTTCTCCTAAAACACCTTGAGCATGAAGGCGCTTCTTTTTCACTGCTGTTCACAAGTGTTCAGCTCCCTTTGGGCTTGAAATATTAATGGATGAGTTTTATTCTGGAGTCAGGAAGGTGACCTTCATGCATGTGTTTGTCCACAGTGGGACTGGTATTCCACTTTCCTCCAACTACTTTCTAGTCTTTAGCATGAGATTCTTACACATGGGCCTATAAATCAGATTTATATAATGTTTTTATATATTTGGATTAATTTGCATCTCACAGAAGGCAAAGGTTTGTCTTACTGATGAAAGCAGATGGTAGACAAAAGATTTAACAAACCCTGTGATAGAAGCAGCAGCCTGGTTATGTAATTTTATCTTGATTAGCTTTAAGTAAGATTAAGTTTCTACTTCAGGATTAAGTATAAATTAGGAATATATAATGATCAAACTGAAAAGGCGAAAATAATCCTGACAATGTTCGCAGCATTGGAAAACAACAACAACCATATGTTATTATGTTTTTGTTTCACAAAAATCCTAGAGAGCCGTCCAGGTACGTCTCTGCATTTATGCCTGCCTAGGAACAAGACACGAGTGACAGCTTGTTTGACAGCAAACCCAGCCCCTGATATTGCCTTTACACCCCTCCCTTTGCCCTATGTTCCTCCCTCCCTCTTAGAAAAATGCTGGATGCGTGTGAATATGATGACTGTTGACAGCATGATGAGGGAGCAATGTTGATCCACTTACTCCATCAGGCCAGGGATGGGCTAATGTTTGCTGTCAGGGCTGGGTCAGGTGGTGTGAAGGCACAGTGCCTAGTGGCATGGTCTTGACAGTATGAAGGATGTGTCAAGGGCTTATTGATTTTAGAAACATCACAGTGGTGTTGAAGCAGATCTCTGTACTGATGATTCAAAACAAAAGGTTTATTTACTAAAAAGCAAAGCAATCTTACATGTGTTGACATATAAATTGTGTGAATGACTTAGCTATATGGCACAAAAAAGCTGACACAGCACTAATACTCTTTTTAATGTTTAATGGATCTTTCACTTGTTATTATTAATCCACAGGATTTCTCTTGCCCTTTAGGTCTTATACATGTCTTTACTGTTAATCCATACTTACGGTTTCACATCACTGCCTGCAGACATCTTTGTGATTT
>JAUBNQ010000023.1:14810771-14827122 GCA_032353495.1 Ctenopoma kingsleyae
CCACCAAGTAAACTATGTGAGATGAAGGAGCAGAAATCTTTGTTTTGCACACAACCTTTGTATTGTTCTCTTAAAGATTACTGCATTCTTTCAACATGGCTCATATAAGAACCAAAGGCTGGTTGTTGGAGGCAAATCAAATTGACCTCATGGCCCTATTGGTCATCTTGAATCATGTTTTTTCACAAATATCAAATATCCAATTCACTAATCAATGAATAAGCATGTTACTATAGAAATAGTTTGGTAATTTGGAATAGTAAATAGTACTAGTGGGTCAGTGGTAATCCCTTAGTAGTCTTACATTGATCCCTTAGTGGTCTCAGTCAACTACTTCACATGTGAGATTCATCATGATTACAGAGAAAGTGCAGAATATATATTTGGCTTCCATGTTCTAACTTCATCTGACTGCAAGCATACACCAAACTCAACAAAGCAGAAACTGGCGTGACAATGAAATGAAAAACGTATCCCCAAAAAAGGTATTATATAAATCTGAACTACCATAATGTAGTATGCAATGCGAAAGAATGCAAAATTGAGATGGCTGAGAATCAAGCAAAATCTGATATGCAGCTGCCAGATATGTCATCTGATAGGAATTAACTTGATTAACAAATAATTTCTTATTAAATGCTACTGTATGTAGTGTTGAGTAACAGCAGTTCTATATGTAAGATATTGTAAATATTAGCAGTGACTCTGGGAAAGTGTGGAGGAAGCAAAAGAGTATCCACAAGTGTGGATGACTAGAATCTTGGGCAAGACAATAGTCATAGTGAGTTTTCAGTGAGGACAGGAAATTATTAGAACATGCTGCATCATAGATGTTACCCGAGTCAGTGTAGAATGTCACCCTCTACTAGAGACCTGAGTCTGGAGCCACTTAGTATGAAACCTGTACAACAATAACAACAACAACTGAGGGAGAAATATGCCGCAAAAACACTTCAGTGCATTCATTAAAATATGAGTGTTTTGCACTATATAAATTAACAGTTTGAAACATGTACCACACAACAACAAAATAAATACTTTCCGCTGTAAGAAGGCCAGCAATGTTGCGCTGAGGCAACAGTAACAGCAAGGTCAAGTAGCAAATATGTACTTTCTGTAGCCTGGAGATGAAAAGTCGTGACAAACAGCATCTCAGGAATAAAAGCTTTAGAAAGACTGGTCATGGTCCCAGGCTTGACATGACTGGAAAATTTAGCCTCCAGCTTTGAAGCGCATGTTTAAGGATGCCAGTTTATATAACAGAGAATGGATAAATGGAGATGCTAAATGCATTTTCTTCACAAACTGGTGAGAGTCATAAATTAACTGTTAGTCAGTGAACTTAAAATGTTATATAATAAAAATGCTAAATGAATATTGGGCAAGTTACATCTACCAAATTATAGTGAGGCTGTTACTGACCAATGGTGTTGAACAATTGTCAGTGGAGTGTTTGATATACATTGCAAGCGAGCTTTGTGTCTCTGTGTTGTAGTTAGCTAGCTATGCTTTATCACTTCTACAGTTTGTGTGTGGAGGAGGTGCAGCATGTAAGTATTGCCTCCCCTCTCCTCTCCTCTCCTCTCCTCTCCTCTCCTCTCCTCTCCTCTCCTCTCAAGAAATCATTATTACTACAGAATATAGACTTGTTTTGTATGTGAAAACAATACAAGTGCATCATTGACCTTCATCAATATTTCACGTTGAAATATTGATCTCTCATTCGCTCTCTTTCTGTGTGTGTCTCTTAGTTACCTGAATGACCTGGAGAGGATAGCTAAAGCAGATTACATCCCAACCCAGCAGGATGTGTTGCGAACCCGTGTCAAGACCACCGGCATTGTGGAGACTCACTTCACTTTCAAGGAACTGCACTTTAAGTAAGGTCATATATAACTGACCTGATATCAATGTTAATATACTTACTGTATTTTGAAAAAAAAAAATAGATCAATAAACAATAGAACACTCACCCTGCCTCCCTATAGCTATTTGCTACCAATGTGAGAATGCAGCAAAATCTCACATCGCAAATGACCCTGAGTATCTGCAGGTCTTACAAAGCACTGAATTCAGTCTCTCAATAAAAAAAACCTTAGCAGGTATTAAACCATCTTTAATTTTACTGACAAAGGTTACATATTTTTGCCTGCTATCGACATTAACAGCACTTTAGGATAGTCACAAACATTGTATTCTTATTATTATGAAAGACATGTAACTTCACCGCACACTAGTCACCTAGTGTTGATATTAAATTAGCAGGGTGAATACATGCATCATCATAAGTGTTGTTATTTTATTAGGTCCTATCACTATATGACATCTTAGTTCCAGCCTCCTCCACAATAGCTCTAAAACAAAACCATAATTAATGTTGTCTGTGTACCTCTTTTGCCTATTTTACAACATTATTCAGAAATTGCTAAACTAAATTTTGGTTCCATCATTAATGGTATCAAGGGGCAACTGACACTTTTAGTTTAAAATGTGGATCCCAGCCACTCAGAAGCTAAATTATACCAGCAATTAAAAAACTAATTATCGTGATCGCACTGAGAGCTGAGTAAATGCATTAGATCCTGTCCACTGTGCTCTGGTTCAATAAAACTATACTGTAGCTTTATTTAGTGCTAACGTTTGAGTATGTCCTCTGTGGCACATTACTGTAAGTCTTACATAAAATATGTAGTTGAGCACCTATGTGTGGGATAGTAATGGATGTATACGTAGATATGACTCTTAACAGGGGTAAGCATTTAAATATTTGATATAAGGACCAGTGTTGAAGCAGGTCTAATTCCTCTACAAGAGCTTATGTGAATATATAAAATATGTTATATAAAAGTGCAAAGTATAGGTGTGAAGAGGAGGTGCTTGATATTGTAACAAGAGATATAGTAGTTGTTTAAATTGTGCGTTTTGCTTTATATGTTAAACAGTGTATGTGATATCCATCAGTTTGAAAAGCAGCTTAACATGGCTCTGGTGTGACTTGTTTCCTGATAAACTCTCTGATATTTACCTCCTGTCACAGTCTCAATATTTGACCTGAGTAATACAAGGAGGCAATCAATAAGAAAAAAAGTCACGTTTATATAATTCTGTCCCGTTTAGCATAGTAAGTGCAGAAAGGAAATGCTCATAGAGGCAGAAAAATGCCGTGTTTTGACAGAAGCCTAAATTAACATTCATCAAGATGGTGTTTCTTGGCTGTCTGCTAGCCTAAACAGATTGTGGGTTCACTGAAACCTTATATTTGTCATCTGTATCATCAGAGTATAGCAGCTGTCCTGAAAGCGGTGGACTATTATCACTTCAGCTGTCTGAAGGGTTTTGCTCACACCTCTAACAGCTTTGTTCTCAGCTTCCCCATTAGCCAGTGCTCTCCATACAGAGGTCAGCCTCTTGTAGCCCATGTTGACCTTGCAACCTTTTATCACGTATCAGATGGACACCTCTCCACCACCTCACCACTTTTTGTTCTCAAAGCAGCCTCATGAAAACTTAACGTGCATCCAGGGATGGAATGTCAAACTAACTTTCTCCTTCCTTCCTTCCTTCTTCAAATGTCCTGTTCTCTGTCAAGTTCACCTTACTGTCTTTCATTGTGATCCTCCTTCCGTACCATTGCACACACACACAAACACACTATGTGTTTCTTTTCCTTCAATGATCTTGCAGAATGTTTGATGTGGGAGGCCAACGCTCAGAGAGAAAGAAGTGGATTCACTGTTTTGAAGGAGTCACAGCCATTATCTTTTGTGTTGCACTCAGTGCCTATGACCTGGTGCTGGCTGAGGATGAAGAGATGGTAAGGAAAAATCCATCTTCTGTGTCTTGATCTGCATGGATGATTAACTTTACTAGTTTCATAAATCTGCGCTTCGTTTTCAGTATCCAGCAGTATAGATGGTGCAGGATTACAACATGTTTAATATTGACCATCCCTGCTTATTATAGCTCAATAACAGTGAGCCCCAGGTGTTAAAATTAGCTTGCTGGAGTTTGAACCATGGAGACCAATTATGTAATAAAAGTGATTTCAGCTATTTGTGATTTTTTGTACTGCTTATCAATTTAAAACAACAGCTCTGGAGAGGACTGACTAAAAGAAAACCCTAAAAAAAAACTCTGCACTAGTTATATCTCAGTTTTAAAATATTAAACAACAATGTCCCCCAGTGGCAGCTCTGATGGCGTGTTGTTTTGCTGCAGTGGCAGCCAAAACCCGTGACCAACTTTGCTTTTCTGTAGAATCGAATGCATGAGAGCATGAAGCTCTTTGACTCCATTTGCAACAACAAGTGGTTCACTGAGACTTCCATCATCCTCTTCCTCAATAAGAAGGATCTCTTTGAGGAGAAGATTACTCGCAGCCCTCTTACCATCTGCTTCCCAGAGTATGCAGGTATGCAGTGGAATATTAGGGGTCAAACTGCACCAGTTGTTTAATAGATGAAAATCACTGACAGGCTGTTATGATTGCAGTCAGCATTGTACTGCCTCATTAACAAATCAAAGCATATGAAAACATAATATGTAATCATAAAACAAAAAATGTTCTCGTCTCTCCAAACCTTTGCTACCCAGGAGCCAACAAGTTTGATGAAGCAGCCAGTTACATTCAGACCAAGTTTGAGGACCTGAACAAGAAAAAGGACACCAAGGAAATCTACACCCACTTCACGTGTGCCACTGACACCAAGAACGTGCAGTTTGTCTTTGACGCCGTTACTGACGTTATTATTAAGAACAACCTGAAAGACTGTGGTCTTTTCTAAAGGTAGGATAGAGAATGAGAATTTTACTATATAACTAACTTAACCACTATATAGATTGTTACTCAGAAAAAAACTCTGTATGGTCAGGATTTAATCTAGAGAACATTATTAGTCAAATATCAGTTAGTCAATCAACAAAACAAGAACTTATAGGATAGTTAATTAATTTTACATACAGTACATTCAATCTTGCATCTTGTTTATTTGACTAGCAGACAGCCAAAGGTCAACCATGCAACCTGTGGTATTTAAATCAAACTGCTAGGTCACATTAATTCCTAGATGTTTTTGGCTCTTAAGACACATCTTCAGGCCATATTTCTTCATGTATGAATAAATCTGGCCACCATGTGAATATTGTAAACCATACCATGAATTTATTACACCACCTAGTGACTAGTCTGTGTATTCCAATATTTGCTTTACTAAACCTTCTCATGAAATTTAAAATCTCATAACTTTGTCAATTAAAACTAAAGCTATTTCTTCAAGTTTTTTGTTTTTCTCTTTTCCTGCAGGATGATGCCCGACGCACACAGACTGCATGAGAGACTGCAACAGCCATGTGATGATTACTGCTTTTCATAATGAAAATCATAACAGACTTGATTCCTAGAGGGGAAACCTGAAGGAACTTCAAAAATCACTGATTTGCAATCATCATTTTCTCTGTCCAATGAATTATTATTGTTTTTGATTTTTTACAGTTTCTTACTGCTCTTGATCAGGGGTTCTCATACTAGTCCTGTTGAGCACTAAATAAATAGATGTTTGACTATTTGGAAAAGAGCAGCTTAGAGTTGAGGCATTGGCCTGAGAATTGCTGGTTTTAATTAGATTTAGAAAATAAAGTATAACATGAGTGACTGAAGTGGAAAATACATTTTGGGAGAGAAAAACCCATTATAATAATAGCATTATCTCATCATGCCACAAATGAAAATACAACAAAATACAGTAAAATTTGTGTTTTTACATCCATAGTAAGTGTTCAAGGACCAGTTGAAGGACCACTTGTTTTTTTGATGTTTTCAGTCTCATTTTGTTTTCAGATCTCTGTCGTCCTTCATTTTATTTTAATTCTTTTGAAGTTTAATAACGGGATCCAGTACAAAGTTTTTATAAACTTCACATTAACTTATGTTACCTAATGTTGGTATTTTTTCGATTGCACAGAGCTTATTTTTAGAAGAACACAAACAAGCATGGAGAATGAAAATGGATGAAGGGAATATGTTTTTGTACAATGTTTACACAGAATCAATATTCACAGTTGTACTATAGTGCATTGTTCTGCATGACTGTCTATAGATTAGCCTGTATCCCCCACAAACTGAATAACATTCCTTAAGCCACTTCTTAGAAACAAAACAGAAATGGTTATGTGTCACTTTTAAGATATTTGCAAGATTGTCATGTGTGTTCCTAACATGGATTGTTATGTACTATTCATTTCATTCAGAGTCTTTTTACATATGTTTGTGCCTTGATATCGGTTTACACTTGTTCTTTAGAGACATGCTATATTCATAGTGTGAATTAGGGCTATTTTTACTCCTCTTCAGTTCACATAATCCATGAATTAAAATGCAACAACACTGAGACAAATGTATGATAGTCGTTCATTATTATTATTAAGATAAAAGTCATTCACTTGTTAAATGTAAATAAAAGTTTTGTCAAGCTGTCATTTTTTCTACAGAGTGATGTGTCAAAAGAAAATGCACAGAAAGTACAATAGTATGTTCCTACACATTTGGACCAAAGTTCTACTAAAAATAAATCAAAAGCAAAGAGAACTGTAGGATAGGATAGGATAGGATAGACAGTGAAAGGCACTGACATTGTGTAAGTGTTTTAGAGTTTACCAATAGTACTTTGTGTCAGATTTCTCACAGCTCACATAGAAAACCCACATGAATGGCAGAGGTGTTTTTTAAAATCAAAAGGGAAAGTGAATCTATTTTTGTGCTGCATTGCCAGTGATGGAAAGTACATTTATTTAAGTCCACAGGTGCTGGTTCTTACGTATTTCCATTTTAGTTTTACTCCACTACATTTGTTTGCTAGATATATTGTAGGTGCTTAATACATTAACAGTCAGACTTATTAGTTTACCTCTCAAAATTTTTGGGATGGTTTCATTAAATAACTGGTTTGCACCCAATGACTAAAATTATATTTGAAATATTTCCTACCCCAACAATCAACAAACCTGAAACTAGGTTCACCTCAACCAGTTAAAAATAAAAAAGTCTTTACATTTTATTGCATTAGTATTAACAGTCTAATGATATATTGTATAATAATCACTCATAGGGGGCGTTTTTCTTCACAATGAGTAGTCTGCTTTTACTTTAGCTATTTAAGGGTATTTTAGTAGGCCTATATTTTGCTCATAATACTAATGTATTTGAATTGAAATAAGATTTGAATACAATAGTTAAGTTTGAACTGGGGTGTTTTTGCATCTTTTTCTTGGTACTTTTACTTAAAACTTACTTACGTACTTTTACTTACGTAAAGCCTCTGGGCGTTTCTTGCACCATTGTACTTGGCTGAATTACAATACAAAGTGTTTGCAAAGCGTCGAGGTGAGAAGACGCAGTCATGAATGGTTTGCTCATCTGCAAATGAAATGAAAATAACTTCGCTTGAGCCCAACATCATGTTTGCATTTCAAAACATCTGTTAAGAAAAGAATAGAGAATGGGCTGCTCAGTCCGTGATAAAGATCTGTGTTCAGGTACAATGGGCAATAGTTAAATGCAATCCACAAGGTGGCGGCATGATTTCAATAAATCAGCATGTCTATACAGCACCACTCGTTGTAGACTTTTTAATTTTCACATACTCCACTTTAATGTACTCAGTCTGCAAAACGGAATATGAAGAACAGCGGCTATGATTTAAAAATACAATTGGCATGGTTGAATATTTAGAAATTTGGTATCTGGAGGGAAAATAGTTAAAAGGAAAACTGTGGTGATTTGTTTATTGTTGCATAGAAGTTGCCTGTTTTTCTAACTGCAGTGACAGAGACTCATCAGTGTGGTTCATTTCAATACACTTACACTAGGCTACAGTGTGAACCGCTGCATTTACACTGTGTGTGTGTGAGTGTGTGTGTGTGTGTGTGGGGGGGGGGGGGTCTTGTTTCAGACGACTTGCCATTGGCTGGTTTTGTGATGCTCTGTTCTGATTTGTTGCAGCGAAAACCTCAGCACCGTCAAAAACCGCTGACAGACCATCATCTGGTTTAGAGCAGGGAGGACGCAGAAAGATCTCACCTCTGATCACTTCTAAGTCTTGTGATTATTATTATTTTTTACCCGATGCAAAGGTGAGTAGAAAATGAGCTGATATATGTATTTTAGAACTGTAATTGAAACACTGGTCATCCAGCTAATACAATAATGTATTTTTGTGTTACAGAGACAAGTAAAAGGACTGTGACCGTCACTGCAGATATTTACTCACGATATGGTAAATTTTATTTCTTCTTTTCCATTTTCTCCTACTTTCTTTCATCTACTAATGCAGTCGTCGATGCATTGCTCAGGCTGTGGATTGTAATGACACTGATAATTTCATAGGACCAGAAGCTAAAGGGTTTTTCTGCACAAGCCAGTTTACATTTGTGGACTGATTGTTAAAGTCCTTTTCATTGAATGACTGTTTTCCGTAGTGGAAGTGTAGGTTATTTGTCACAGATAATTCAAACCAAACTGTCCTTGCTGAATATACACAGCTGAGTGAATCACTCCTCCCTGTTATATGAAAGCAGCGAAGGAGAACAGGGCATTTAAAAAGTGGCAGAATGACCACGGAGCCCCATTGAGGATGTCTCTGCATGTCAGATGTCCCCTGGGGGCCAAATGGTTCAGCACCCACAGCTGTGATAACATCATGGCATTGTGATGTCATTACTACCTCAAGGCAAACACGGGGCAGGGAATTCAACAAACTAAATATTATAATGACTTGTGAAAACCGACAAGAGAAAAGGCTACGCTTCTGACTATACTGGAGGGAGCTTTAGACCTTTGCTTTCTGCCACATGTCAGCTTGGTAAAAAGTAATGTTTGTTATGAGATTTTTAGAAAGATTGCATGCTATATGTGAAATTGTACAAGACAACGTTTCATCAACTGGATTGAACTGATTTGTGTTTTACTGAAGGCTACGAGATGGTATGACTCATAATTAATACATCATGAACTTTGTAATTCCAAATAGTTGCAGTCATTTCCTGGTTTATAATACAGACCAGTCAACATCCTGTGAGTTAGGGGAGTCCAGAGAGGATATGTGCCTCTGCACTCCTTCACGATTCAGCTCTACTTTGTTCAAACTTCCCCTCTACATTTAGAGCCAGGGAGAGTTTTCCTAGTTTAACATGTGTATCCTGTTCTTGGAGCCATGACTTTTTCATTTTCTGTGATGCTGCATGGGATGGTCTCTGTAAAGCTGGTCTGAGGT
Organism: Ctenopoma kingsleyae; assembly: GCA_032353495.1. Taxonomy (NCBI): domain Eukaryota; kingdom Metazoa; phylum Chordata; class Actinopteri; order Anabantiformes; family Anabantidae; genus Ctenopoma; species Ctenopoma kingsleyae. The sequence continues at coordinate 14,820,038 of JAUBNQ010000023.1, forward strand.
TTGCCAGGAATGCTTCACTTGTTATATGGTCATAGTGCAGAGAGTGATCTCAGCTGGTAAAAATCTTATTGGCCCAGTACTGGAAATAACACAAACAACTGTTCAAGACACTCTGCTGGACCAGAGCATGATGGGAAATTTTGGAAGCCAGCCTGTGCTCTGTAGTTTGCTACAAAACTGACCACAGTTTTTGTTACTTTAAGTTGTTTCTATAGAAATTCTGCCTGCACCACTAAGTCTTTGTGTCTTCCTCATTGTGTAGCTTTGTTTAGGAAATTCTACTGACTGCCTACGGGACCAAATGCAGTACATGATGAGATCCTTGCAGGACCTGAAGCAGATAAGCAGGCCGAGGCCACTGAGTGAACCATGTGTTCGTTCTTTCGCCGTGACACGGCTCTGCAAACAGAGAGCACAGCAAGAGAGACTCACTCGTCTACGTGTTTCCGATGCCAGTGAAGCCAGCACTTATGACTCTGCCTGCTGCCTGGCAAGCCCTTTGGAAGAGGAGGAAGAGCAGCAGGAGCATGAACGACTGGCACAAGGCTCCCCCAGCAGTGAAAAGAGTGTGGACTTTGACTCTGGCTATTCTGAAGCTTCTTGGCAAGATGAAGGTGTGGTGCTGAGGAGGACCAGAAATGTGCGGGTCTCCTCTTCTGCCTGCCTCCGCACAAACAGAGGACCTTCTGGTCGCATTCGTCCCAAATCAACCTCGGACGCCTGTTTAGAACGTTGGACTTCCTTTGAGGCCAGCAACCCAGAGGATTGGACAACATCACTGCTGAGCCGCAGCAGGAACAGACAACCCCTGGTTCTGGGAGACAACAGCTTTGCTGACCTAATAAAGAACTGGATGGACCTACCAGAGTGTCCTGAGCCAGCAGAACTGAAGCCCAATGCAGGCCGGCGGCTTGCCAAAGACATTTTGGTCAACATGCGGAAGAGATTGGCAGGAATGTCTAAAAACGCTGAGGTGAGGCCAAGGCCGGCAAGCTCAGCGAAAGTCAGAGGGGCTGCAGACGCTCCCAAACGAATGTCCTGTCCTGTGGGACTCCAGGCTCTAAAACCGTTCTTTCACCAGTCCCACACAGGCCTGCATCAACTAGACTCAGACTTCTATCAGTTCACTGCTCTCATGAAGACTGGTAGCCGGCAACCCATCATATGTAACGACATTATTGGATACATTTGATTGAGGCTGCTGCTACGGACTAACATATTAACAGACATTAAAATAAGACGGCTCTATTTTTATAATTGCATTTTGCTGACAGTGTTGCTACATTATACCTGGAATAAACATTGTTTGTATTTAATGAAAATCTGTTCTGTTTGCACTTGCATTTGAGCAGTTTTAAATACTATAAAAAACACATTATTATAGCTACCTGCCACGTTGTTTCTTGCAGACAATCACACAGATCTCAGTTTGTTAGATATATAATGTTGAGTGGTAATGCTGGTAATGTTTTAGTAACAAAATCACCAGCAAAACAATATTAGATAGATACTAATACTAGATATTTGCATTAAAGTCAATACTTTAGAAAAACCCATACAATCACTGCATGGAAGCTTTTTAAAAAAAAAAGTGAATTCAACATTTTCCTGGTTAAAACTGGGAGGCTGGGTGTGGACATCATAGCAAAAATATTTTTGTGAATTGAACTATTTAAAAGATGTAAGGAAACAGCATCAGTGACATAAACCCATGTAACATGTAATAGACTTACTCTATATTTAATGTATCATTGTTCAACCAGCATTTATTTGCAAAGAGCATCATTTAATTACAGGCTCAATTACACACTAAAACAATAAGTAAGTAGCTGAAGTAACAATTACAGACAAGACTCCTTTATGACACAATTTAAATATAAACAACACTGGAAGAGCAGAGCATGTTAACCATGACATGTTAATGTGGGGGTGTGATGTGAAACCCTTTGTGAGATGTGGAAAAGGGTAGGCAGTGCACAGAAGCCATCTGAGGACAGATGAGGGCCTTGAAGACAACTCCAGCTTCTCTGGCCTGAACAGCTTAAGGATTCTTCAGTGTGAGGGGTACACGTGTTTGGAATAGGATTTACACAAGACAGATGTGTCCAGATGGCACCCTGAATTGCCAAAACACGATACCTACTGTGCCAATGGCTTGCTCCGATGGCACCCCTTCTATATCACCAGCTTAACCTGCATTAGACCTTGAAAACAGTCCAACACTGCCCCAGCAGCACCAGGTCATCTAATCCATATGCCTTGGCAAGTGTCGCTGCTGACTTCTCAAGAGACACATTTTACATGCAAATCAAAACCTCAAGTTTGGCAAAAAAAACTTTCTGATAAGAATTTAGGTAATAATAGCATTAAAAACACAATTTTCTAAAGTTCCTATTTTTCCACATTATTAAGTAACAAAAAAATCTTGGAAATTTTTCACTGATCTTTGGGACCTGGCTTAGGGACAGAACAACAAATTAGACAGTAGAATTGTGGAATTATTCACTTCACACAATCAAAAAGTAAGTAAATCAGTAAAATCATAATCAAAGTATGGCAGTGTAATTATTTAAAAGCATTTACAAAACCAAATTGCAAGAAACAGAATGAAATGGATGGCAAAGTGCAGCACCCAGAACCTGATGAGTCTTTTTGTAGAGTTGGCCCCAGGCCAACCGCAACCCACAAGTATAAGAGAGTAGATAAGAAAAATCATTGACATAATAATCTTTGGAAAAACAATAGCTAAATCACTAGAATCACATTGATGTTCCAGGAGATTTAAATTAGCTTTGTCACTCTGAAGCAGTCCCATGTGAAGTCTTCTCACTCCTCCTGTTGATGGCATCACTACAGCATGTATCTGATGGTTGGGACTAACTCAGAGTCCTCATCTTCCAAAAATGAGGGGATCAAATCCAGCATCTTCTTGTATGGAGGGATGTCTGCTTTGGTTACCATTCTCACCACATTAGATACACTGCAAAAATATTTAGTACAGGCATATAATCTCAAACTGAATGGAAAGTATGAAAAAAAAACTGTTATATATATTATATATATAAATTGATTCAGAATACTATTGTGTCCTGCTAGGAGACCACAACTTTTCACCATCTTTTTAAAATTCTTTACTGCCAACCAATTCAATGGAAAGTCGATAAAAGTAAACTGAATTTTAACAGCGGTTTATTTTAACAGTCTTTTGTGCCATTTTTGTCTTTAAGTGCTTAGTTCCCCTACACTGACCCAACACAGGAAGCCTGGAGCAGCAATATTGCACAGGAGGTGACTACTGGAGAAGACATTTATCATGTATGGCCTGCTGTCCACATGGCCAGCATTTAGCCCTTCTTCCCCTGTAGCTTAATCTAACCACAACATCAACACCAGCTCCCTAGAGACTTCAGTGTCAAAAACAGAGAAGGACATGCACAGTCTGTTTCAAGATGAACACAGACCTCACAGCAAGACTGAAGTAAAGAGTGATTAAGATCAAATATTTAAATTTACACAGTAAGTTATTACCTGTACACATTTAAGTTAAACTTGATTTATTAGAGTGTTTTCCCTTTTCCTGGAATCAAAACAAGCATATTCTACTCAGACTCTTTAACTGATGAGGGGAGTTTACAGCACAAGATATCAGATTCATTCCCAACACCCTGGGGCTTGTGAAACATGTCTTGAATATGCTGCAGACCTGAACAGGCCCAAACAGACAGCGTGGCTTCTTAGATGCAGGAAAAAGGTTCACTCTAATTTAACTCATGTCCTCATCAAACACAAGGAAACCTGAGGAGGAGCAGCCTCACCCGTCAGTGTTTGGTGGTGCATGTGAGTGTCAACACGCTCTCTCCTCACAGGCTCAGAGACAACATCTCATCCTGCCATTAGCCTCTAAACAAACAAAGCTAGGCTGCATATTGTGATTGTTTATGTGTGCAGAGCTGCAAATCATGTGATCCCATCCCATGCATATTCAACATTGTACTGCATCTTTGTCATTAGTGGTACATACCTCTGCTTGTGCCTCTCTTCTTGCCCATTGTATAAGATAGCTGTTCCATAGAAGACACTGCAAACGTTCAAGTTATAGTTTTCCTGAAAAAGACAAAAAATTCAATTAATTTGCAGTAAAATATAACAAATATAAAAATAATATAAAAAGATGATGGTGGAAGATTGCCTGCATGCATCATGCAGAGGCAATTCCTACAAAGAAAATCTGTATCTCTGACCTGTGGCCTAAAACAACATCAGCAGTTCAGGAAAGTCAGCAGTGTCTCAACAAACAAAAGAACTCATCCAGTCAAAAGTTAAAAAGAAAAAAGCTGGAGCAAATAAGAACACTTGCCAATTTATTTTCCCTTTGCCTCCTCAGAACAAATTCCAAAAGCATCAATAAACCAAATACGTGTTCGGGGCAAGAAAGTGTGTGTCTAAACAACTGACTAGGAGTCATGTGATAAGACATTTCTGTTGCAACTGACCTATATTGTTTTACAAATACTAGTAAGCATATGTGGTGGATATTTATGAGCACATGCATACATGTGAAGTTTATATTACGTCACAGAAAATGTTTTTGAGTTTTGTCTAATCCTTTAAACATTGTCTTCTGGGATTGTATTGCAAAGCAGTGGCTTTGTCAGTGGTACAAGAGCATAACTTTATCTTAGCTCTTTTACAGATTATGAAACAAACGAGTTGGGGGAAAAGTTGTAATCATTCTGTCCTGAAGTTGTGAAGTAAAATGGCCAGCCATTTCGAACAATGGGCATTGTGTGCAATGGAGGATGGTGAACACATTTGGGAAAAGAAAACAAGCATGTGATATGTATTGAGTAGCACTTGGTGTGAATAATGTGTGTGATTCCTTGCTGAGAGGAATAAGACTTCACCTTGATATAGTGAAGTAGCTCCCCCAAGGTCATTTCCTGCTGACCGTCGGGTCTGCCCTGAACAAGGAAGTCATCCCACATGGTGTATATCCGTCCTGCAACCTGTCGATAGATATGTTACACACACCAACACACATACACAGACAAACAGAGACAAAGTTGACAGATGAAGCACTGCTTGCTGCAAGGGATGTGCACAATATGTGTGGGTTCATAACAAGAGTCCTGGGCTGTTGCAGAAAGACAGAATGCACTATTCATCAGTGTTGAGAACAGTAAACAGCCCTCTGATCGCTGCAGTATAGATTCTAACAAGCTACAATGAGGTCAAGAAGGTGCTTCCTCATATATGACGGAGTGACTCTCCTGCTTATCTTAACTTTTGATCTACCGTATTTTCCGGACCATAAGGCGCACCGGATCATTAGGCGCACTATAAATAGCTGTGTCAATTTTCATAAACAAGGCGCACCGGATTGTAAGGCGCATAAATGAATCATAAATGTCTGTACTGAAAATCCAAATATATAGCAGTAGATGACCAACAAAGACATCCCTAAAGACACGCTACTGGTTTGACTCGAATCAACTTGTGCCAGTGTCCCTTTATATAAAAGGATGACACAAACTTTCAGTCTTGAATGCAATTAATACATCAATTCCTTTTGACGAGACATATATGATGAGCGTGAATCAAAATAAATCTTAACAAACGAAGTCATTCATTGAGATGTCACGTCTCTTTCTTCTGCCTCAGGCTCCACTGCCACCCTAAAGCACTGCCATCACCACACACCTCATGAGATCAGATTTTAAGATGAATGACCTGAAAGCAACTTGTCACCCTCTAGGTCACTATTCCTATAGGATCAACCTTTGACCCTCAAACACAGACAGAAAACATAGTCCTGACACCCAGACAGATCAATTTAACCCACATATAATACTCATCATGACACCCTTAACATTATAATTCACACATGTAAGACTTCAGATAAAATATCACCTGACCTAAAATGAACCAGAATTCCTCAGATGCAGAAACTATGTTGAAATATGTCACTTACTCAAACAACCCTACTTGCACAGGGAACTGTCTGGTAAGAGAAATTGAAGTGAAGATCAAAACTTGGCTCGAGATGTGAATACCAAAACTCCAGCTAAACCTGGGTCCAATTATCTCTGCTCCAGCAGCCAAGGGGAACTTTCTGACTGCCCCTCACAACTCCCCCCTCTTATGGGGTTTGGGGTATAGAAACACAGTCATGGCGTACTTCTCCTCAAGTCTTGACTGGGTGTCTAGGTCCTTTGTCCCAGTTTTCAGACAAAGAACATTTTGTTTGGAAGATGTACGCCTTATCCCTGGTTATGTAAGCTCCTTGAACCTCTGTTATTGTACATTTCATTTTATCCATCTTTATATTTTCTTTCTTACTGATTGGTTTTGTGTGGTTGTTTCTCTTTTCCTTTATTTTGAAGGAAGGCAAAGCAAAACTGAACTTTCACACTTTCCATGGGTAAAACACAACTGGTGTCTGAAATGCACACAGTGTGTGCATATTGTAATGATCTTGCAAATGTAAAGTTATTGTGGGACTCTAAAATGGATATTGTTTATCAAAAGTCCCATGCCAGAGATTTTCATAAGAATTTTAGTGTGTAAATTGCTGATTTTTGACAGTGCAACATACAGTACACAGTCTATTGTTACTCCCTCTCCACCCTTCCCCATGTAGTACAACTCTGGCAGGAACCTGAAACAAATCTACTACCCCATCAGTCCATATGTGGAGTGACGTAGCAGGGAAGCAAAATTAAACAAGAATGCTGGAACCAAAGTGGCTGCTGGAAACAATTACTAATGGTTTTCCAAAAGCACAACTGCAACATATTTTTGTCATTGAATTTCCACAATAAACAAAACTGCCCCAATGTAACAGTAATCTCTAGATAAAGAGTAGAAACGTGAAGCAGAGAGTTATTGTTTAGAGGAACATTAAACCAAATTACCAATGTGGGAAATAACACAAAAACTGATTTAATATGATCCCCCATACAATTATCTGCATATATATATATATATATATATATATATATTTATAGACATCTTTATCTAATGTTTTTGTCAAATATTTAAAAAAAAGCAGTAATTAAAAGGTCATTCAAAAGGAAGAAATGACA
>JAUBNQ010000023.1:14835828-14847798 GCA_032353495.1 Ctenopoma kingsleyae
AAATAACATAGTGATTATATAAACTGAAAGAACTGCCATTTGCTTTTTCTGTCTGGCATCTTGTTAAGTGTTTTTAGAATCCATGGACCGTGATGAGGGAATGTGGATCACACACTTCACAGAATGTTTGCGATCAACTACAGAACTGATTTTTGTAGAAGCACCATGTGTCCCTCATTTACTAGTGCCTCCCAAAATCTTTAAGATTTATTCCCAACCCTCAAAACACTGACCCAGAACCAAAGCTTAAAAGCTAATGCTGCAACACTATAAGCCTCACTAAAAAAGCCTGGGTCTGGAAAATCTAAAGACTACCCATCCCTCTGACTGAATGATCCAACACTCGAATATAAGCCCCCTGGGTGAGATGATGTCAGGTACACTGTTTGTAATCAGTCACAGTGTCCAATGTTCCAGGCTGCTTGGGTTGTGTTTATGTCAGCAAAAAGACCAGAATAATTATACAAATATGTGCAAACACTGATCACACTTACAATTATCACAACACTAAGGTCGTTCTACATAAGTAAAAGGGCAACTGGGAAGTCAGAGCTACATAGAAAGTTCACAGCTGCATCTGTCATCACTGCAGCCTTTTATGCAGCTGCAGCATTTTTGCCTGTAACCAAAACTGAAACCAGACCTACACTGTCTCAGACCCCCTGTCACTGCACCCTCACGTTCATGGGACACAATTACCCCACCATCTGACCCCCACTGACCCCTGTCTGTCAGAGGTTTAGTGCCCTCAGTAAGAAAGTTGGCAAGGGCAGCTCCAATATCTGATTTCCTACAGACCTGAGATATTGAGGGACAAGAAGTTAAGCCTGTTAGAGTGCAACAAATTAATTTGACTGGATTTCATCTATTTCTAGACTTATATCTGAAATGTGACCACAAGAGTAGCTATTTTCTTTATCTCTGTGTTAAAACTATACAGCCTAACAAACCTGGTATAATCTCAAATATAGATAGACAATAGATTCTCTATTAATGTAGACTCTGTCCTGTCTTAAGATAATAAGCGACTGTGTTTTTTGTTTTGAGTGACAGATTTTGCAAACATAAAAGCAGACATGGTTCTGCTTGTGCCCTGCCTACACTGAAATACCCTGAGGATTATTCTGAGCTAGTTAAAGACTTGGCTTATATGCAAGAGACTGACATTTGGCAGTGGTCTTTTAGTCTGAGTGCACTCATTCATGACTTAATGCTGTCCAGCTAGAGAGGAAAATATTAGAAAGAAGGAAACACATATATCCCCAAAGAAGAGAGGCTTAAATTGTAAATGTATATACAGTAAGAGTCTGTCAGGCTTTATAAAGTACCTTATTCAGGTCCTGTGGGTGGCAGACTTCTTCATAGATCTCTCTAAACCCCCCCATAATATCTAACTGCAAGTAAATATGGCTGTAGAACCATAACTCACTGTGAACTGCTGGGGCCGGCTCGGCTGGGACATAACAAAGTACTGGACAGCCAGGTTGATGTAAGCTGTGCGGTAGGAGCTGATCTTCTCGTGGCCTTGCACTAGTTTGTACAGCTCCAGGCACATCAGTCCTGCAACTGCAGCTGTGGTGGTAGCTATGGCAGGGATGATTCTTCCAGCAATGCGCTTACTCTGCAAAGATACAGTGGCAAGATTTTCTTATAAAATGTAGTTCTGAATTCAGTATTATTATTGATTTTATTAAAATAAAATTTTTATCGTGATATGAACATATTCTGTTGTTTTGCAAGATTCCAGTGACAGTAAAAATAAGTTCAATTGCTCAAGTGGCTTTAAGGTTTACTTGATTAGTTATGCTGCATAATATTTCAGCTCCAGAGACAAATAATGTACTTTTTACTCAAATGTTTATATTTTACACCTATAGTTATTGATTACATTGAAAATGCAAAACATATAATCAACTTATAAAAGATAATCATATCTGTTATTACAGATATAAATTTTCAGGTTTTGCTACTTGAAGTTAGTTAAGTGACATTAATGTTTCTTCAGACGGTACAAAATCTGCTGATTTCGAGCATATTCTAATGCTTACAGTATTTTTTGCCCAGCCCTTATTGAGAGTTTGGAGTGTAGATTAGTTAGAATATGCTGATGAGTAAGGGTGAAGTTATTCCCAAACGAGAGTCAACATGTGTAAATCTTTGCCTGATTACTTACGGGTAACCCTCCTTTGTCTCCCCTCCCTGAGCAGTAACCATCCCCCCACCATCCATCTGTCTTGGCTGTATGTGTCTGCAGCAGTGGCTGGTACAAGGCCTGGCTCAGGTGTCACCTCCCAGGCGACAGGTAAAGTGCCTGTGATTAGTTCTGCCGCTGGAACAATAGGTGAGCAGGCTTTTTCTGTGGCTTTAGGGCAGGTGTGTGCAGCACCAAGGGAGGGGGAGCCGACTGCTGAATCTCCTTGATTTTTTTCTAATCTACTGTATACCACCTCTCTCCTCACCTTCATCTTGCTGCTTTTCTTGTGTATCGTTAAACCTTCCAAGATATTTTAGCTGATGCATTTACCTCGTGTCGATCAGCTGCAGGGATGTCGTAGTTCTCTGCTCTCAGGTTAGAGGCAGCAACGATGTAGTCCATATGAAAGTTAGTGTCATCATCCTGTGCAAGGTGAAATGTTAAACGTGGATTCATCATTCATATATAACACTTTGAATTGGACAAATTGTTAGGAGACCAGACAACATGCATGTCCATGCCAAATGACGTCTTCAGTGATGTGATTCTGACTATACCTGCTATGAGCTTTGAAGTCTTTGTTATTGTGTCACTTAGATAACTTTAATGAATGACTTGGTCACCGCTTCAGAATGCAGTGGAAATCGGATTTCTGTTGTGATCATGAGGTCATGCCTCTGCTACTGTGGCTCTACAAAGGCTAGGAAGGCAACTGTCACTCAGGGATGGCTTTGGGGCCTGTGAGGAAGCTCGAAGCTGGCAACTTGATGCTTCTGAAACCCTCCTACACACATTCCATCTGTCCACAGCATGACCTGGGCATGAAGGAATAAAAATTAAGAGGAGGGAGGAGCATTGCAGTTTGGGGATCTCATTCGTCTTCAAGATGACATTCGATATGTTGTCTAGTATAGCTTCATTACTGCTTTTCCTGAGTCAGTGATTGCTTTACCAGAAACCTTACTGCCACCTGAAAGTCACTCACCATAGCCTCCTCAAATTTAAAACACTCATTTGTCATTACAGAAACATAGACACGATAGGTCAGATGCAGAGGATTTTCTTGTGGGTGTGTTCTCTACTGCAAGCATTAGAATTGTTTGGCACACTATACAACAGAGACTTTTTCTCCAATAAATTTCTTGCCAATAAACCAGTCTTAATTGAGTTCAGGATTGAGTTTCTTCTTACCGAAGAAATATGCCTAGCCCAGATCACTTATTTTTTTAAAAATATTTTTGCTCCCACTGCCCAGCCACAGACACTTCAAGATGTCAAGCAAGTGCTAAAACTGATTTAAAGTGCTCAGTTATTATTTGTGGAGCAGTGTACAAGAGTGACAGTGGCTACATACACATTGGATGTGTTATAGGGGGAATCTTCCTTCTGGACTTAGAGTGAACCACTTCAAAGACCTGGTTTGGGGGATGTTTCTGTCCCAAGTTGTTAAGTGCACTGCATTTCACCAAAAGTGTGCTACTGCCACTGTCACAAAGGCAAGTAGAGAAATAAATCACATGAATTGGCTTGGTTTTTGCTGGTTTTGCAAAGATGTGCGCATTTAAAATAAATGTGCATCTATGCTCCAAAGTGTTATTACAGTGAACAAAGAATACAGGAAAGCTCTGTTTCTTCAATGTGTTAAGGAACAGCTCAGATTCAGGTCACTGAGGACCCAAAGAAAAAAAAAGACATAACCTGAAAGCACCTATAGATTTGACTGTAGCTTCCTGCTAAGGCTCAGCCGCCACTCTGTCTGCGGCTCCTGCAGTGTGTGCACCAGATGTGTCGCTGCACTCTTGCCTTACCTTCTCAAAGTCGATGGGGTACATCTGCTTGGCTGAGCATTTCAGAGATGGTGAGGCCAACTTTGCTTTCAACTCCTCAAGTTGAGCTTTTTCTGGTGCAAATACACAGAGGTAGTAAATAAAACACAGGGTGAAATACAGTTGGATAATAACAAGTAAATAATAGCAAAGTTGGAAAAAACTCACCTGCATCATCACTTTCCTTTTCTTTGTCCTCCTGCATCTCTTTGTCAGTGAGATGAATCTTTACAGAGGACTTCGGAGTAAAAAATGGAACATCAACGCTTTCTAATATTTCTCTGACAGAATCTCTTGTCCCCTTGATCCCAAAGATTTGACCATACAGAGTAGCTGCTGCCACCACATACTCCATATGAGTGTTCTGAAACACAGTATCTAAATTAATTATAATTAACACAAAGTTTTTAACAGAGATTTAAGTTTCAATAAAACAAACACATACAAAATGTTATAAGAAATTTAATTTCTTTTACATGAAGACGCAGGCAAAAATATAGAAAATATATAATCCTGAACATACAAACTAAAATTACTTACTGACCCTTTATCGCAGACCTGACTATAGGGTGAAATTGTAAAAGAAAAGTGGTGGATTGCAGTATGAATTAAAGGTAGTGCATTAAGGCCAAATTTCTTCCCTGATACAGCAAATAATTACAACACATAGTTCTCTTAATCATTTTCTCTCTACTTTGCAACACATCTCAGTCACTGCTGATTCCAATAAAGCATAATTACAACAAGTACAACACTGCATTCAATTCACTGCTTTGAAAAATGCATATACTTGCAATACTTACATAAAATAATGTTTTTTTTACTGCAGATATTAGTACATGTAGGGAATGTGGAGCCAGGTCTGCCACACAGCATCCATTATAGATATACATTTGAAATGTATGTTGTACTTCCCAAAATCCCAAACAGTTATTTGGGGTTAGCACTGGATGATTTTATAGCAATTTAAATATTAAATAGTTGTGTATTACTATCCTACCCTATGCCCAGATTGCTGGTTTTCTAAATTTATCAGTTTTATAAACACCTTTCTAATAGCAAATAAATAAATCAATTGTCAGGTTTTTGTAATTACTCTGAAAGTGCAGGTAGCTGAAAATTGGCAGTGACTCTAGCATTTTAAATTGTATGCATATAGAGAAAACAGCTTGGCTGTCAAGCACAGTAAAATGTGTTGAGAACAGATTTTTTTTTAACTGCTCTTCATTGTCCATATGCAGGTTAAGCTGTATTCACAGCTCAGATAAGAATCCAGTACATGGTTAGAGAGAGGAAGAGCTACTATCAGACCTGATAAAGAAGGAATGTGTATTTGGTCATCAACAAATATTGTAGAAGTTCTCAGTAACTCCTGTTTAGGGTGGTGAACTGAACCACTACTCACATTGTTAGGGTCAAAGGTCAGTGGGTGAGGGCATCTCTTGGATCCAGACCAGAATGGTAAACCTGTGGACGTTACCTAAAGAGATGCAGAAGAAAATCCTTTTATCACATTGATGGGCAGCTGTAAATCAATTCTTAGAATCACCCGAACTTAAATGATATGAACTGTCGTAGCTCAACACAGTTCAACATAAATAACTAGCAACAGGACGGGAACACAAACACTTCTACACATTAATCTTACATCATGGTAAAGACACAATTAGTACAATATTCCAATAAATGACCTAAAACCATCTCTGTTCTTTAGTGTTATGGCACAGCAGGAGGGATACAACCTTCCCATGACACAGCTTGGCTAATATTGTTATCAGCTGTGCGTTAACTACACAATTTGTATGTCTGATAAAGGAACAAAAGGACTGAGAGCTTTGATGTTGTCAAAAGGTCCATATGTTGGAAAAGAGAGTCTCCTACTCGTGCTGCCAGTTTTCACTACAGGGGTGCTTTCTAGAGCAACCAAAAGGCATCAGCAGCAGTCAGACTTCAGATGACTTAGGGGCAGAACAGAGCAACAACAATGCTTTGTCTTTTGTCCTCGTTTAAGTGTGTTATGGTGTGTAGTGTTCCTATGGGCCATGAGTAGTTTAATAAAAATATACATAACGAGAACATTGAGGTCCTCCTCCTGCTTTCTTCATGGATCAGAAATGCACAAATTTTAAGTTAAATACAAAATCTGAATAAGTTAGGATAAAGATGCTGCCATGTCTGTAGTCCAAATCAATCTATTGCACAGTGTCATTCAGTGTCAGAATTGAAACACACATGCACACTTCTGTGTGGAGGCTCACAAAGAAAAGTAGATGTTGTGCCAAATGTACGGTTATGTGTCATGGTTGGGTATAAGTTTTTGACAGGTTTGTTTATGAGCGTTAACTGGCATTAAATGCCTTATCATAGTTCCTCTGTCCCGACAAACATCCGAAATTCTGTGGTTGAAAGTGACGTACCAGAGCACAATAAAGCCATTACTCTCTTTAGAAAACAAGGACAAAGAGAACTACTGAAGAAAAAAGAGAAGCAAAGAATTATTACCAAAATGTCCACACAGTTTCAGTATGTGTTATGTTGTTGACTATTTCTTGCTTTGCTACTTGTAACATACAGAATGAGAAAAAGCAAACATCATGTTTTCCTCCAGAGACGTGCAGGGAATTCAATGGTTTATAATAAACATTTAAGCAGACATGAATGGAAAAAAGTAAATTTCTTTATCGGGGGTTGAAATGGTGTGTCGTTTGAGTGGCAGTGGGGTTAGTGAGGGTCTGTTTGTGTTGACACTGATCCGTGCCCCCCAAGGTGTGACAGCAACATGTGACATCACTCTGTCTGCATGCTTCACAAACCCCCAGAGCTACTCAGAGATATTCATCAGTAATTGCTTTCAGTGGTTCAGGTTTCAAACAAGGGTAATAGTGGTCTCCAAGCCTGGGGAAATGCGCTGCATTGCTCCAAAAAATGAAATATGAAAAATGAAACACAATAGTGCCACACTCTGTCCATAAACATTAATTACAGCTTTACTATACTTCAGGGAGAAATGCCATGTTTACTTGCGTGATTTTACCTGATCAGGAGGAAAACAGTGCAGAAGCTGGCGAACATCATTGTTATACAGAGTCTCCCACTTGCAACGCGCCCAGCTCACACAGTCTTTCCAGCTTGTCGGACGCTGACCTCCATCGTTCAAGTTCGCCAGGCTGCTCCACACCCCCCCAAGAACCTCGAGGGCTTCAGCGTCTCCATGGCCAAGAGTCCATTCGACAAATCCTGAATCACTGTTGGAAAGATGCAGCAAGTCTTTGTGGATTTTTATTACAGACATACAGTATTTAGAAGGTAATAATCACAGCCTGTGGAAAAAGTCATTTAACACATATTTTACATACATAAATTAAATAAATAAATTATAACTTCCAGAATAAAAGCGCTCACTTCTAGTTTTTGGAAAGCATGGTATTTACATAATATCTCACTAATAGGTAAACTGGGAAAAGAAGATTTCTCCTTAAAGTGAAATCTGGTAAAATCCCCATGAAAATATCTGGTTTTATCAAGTACAGAAGAGAATGACTAAACAGATCATTGTAAATTTGGGTGTAGTCTTCATAGTTACTCATAGGGAATTCCTTTAATTCTTTCCTCTGAATAATGTTGGCTGTGGACTCATAGGAAAGGAAATGGAGTGATCAGTAGCACACTGATCAGTGCAACTTTATGTTCAAATGACAGTTGTTGTGCCGCAATCATGTGCTTGTGCTACCTCACTGTGCGTGGTACAGCTCTGTGAAAAAAAAAAGCTTCTGCTTCCCCTGTGCGCAGTTTGCCTAAACAGGTTTAAACAAGAGCATTTACAGTCATAGTTCAGCAAAGAGCTGCATGAGTGGGAGGAAAAGACAACAAAACATGACATGTTTCTTTCCATAGCCCCATTAACCATGACTTTATTGTACTTTATGTCACATAGTTGACCTGGACCCCACATGAAAATGTCCAGAAAGGTTTTCCATGATTGTACAACTAAGAAGCATTTTAGAGGCTTTCGAATAAAAGTGTTTATTAGTGGATTCGTGAAAGAATAATACTAATTTCTAAACATCAGTGTAATGTGAGAATCTGTAATGGCTGTGTGAACTGACAGGCACCATTTCCGTAACGACACAAGAAAGTGTGTTAAAGAATGATACAATGAGGGGGGATTATATCAAATGTCGCCAAAACAAACAGAGATCTCAAAGAGACATCTCAAAACATGGCTGGATTAAGAAGGCTCCGAGGATTTTTTACTAGCTAAACAGCTAAAAAACCAACCACGTGTTTTGAACCACTTTATTAGCTTTTGTAGGTTTTCTGGAATGTGTTGTAGGAGAGCTGAAAAGCCTTGTTAAGACAGCAGTAAATTGGTGAATGTAGTTTCTCACATTTGTTGGAGTAAGCTATGTTGTGGAAAATAGTAAATGACAGGATTGCAGCGTATCTTACCTCAGAAAGAGGTTCACATTTTCAGGTGTTTGTTTAAACAGCCCCTCAAACTGGTCTCTGGCCCACTAGAAGAATTGTATCGTAAAGATAATTAAAATGCATGTTCATATAGACTTTACAGTCAAAATGGAAACTTTTGTACTGTATGAGAATACAGGGAGCAACCAGAAAAATATAAAACTGTGACAGGTTTGGATTCAGACTGACCATTCTAACACCATGGCTATGTGAACGGCAATGTTGTTCTGTCAGCTGGACCACCACTTTGGTCCAAATTGAAATATACCCGTAATTATCCATTGGATTGCAATGAAATTTTGCAAAAACATTTGTGGTTATGAAGAATGAGATGCTGACTTTTCCTCTAGTATAGGCATTTATTGCTATTCCCTCTGGGATTAATGAAGTTCTTTGAATGTTGAATCCTGAATCTTTCATCTAGTGCCATCGTCTGGCCAAATGTTTTATTTATTTAATATTTGCTTTATGAATAAATAATTTTAAATGTTATTAGAAGGGTATTTCCATTGTTCTCAGCTTTAATTGGCTTTTGCTGCTAATTAGTAAACGTTAGCATGCTAAAATGCTAACACTGCATGGTGAAAAAATTAGATGTTAAATCTGATAACCATCATGTTAGCACTGTCAAGTGAGTTACTAGCTATGCTGAGTCTAAGTACTATCTATATTTTTGTATACCAACGAAAAACCTGTTTTGTCAAACAAAATTTACAACTTACATTAGAAGTAAGAATTATTATGTTTATGGTTATTCAGTGTTGATTTTGAAGCAAATATAATAAAAATCTATGCAATTCATTTCCATTATTACAAGGGTAAATGCAAAAGTTTATTTGACTTAAATTTGACTTGGAAATCTTGATCCCACCTGCAGAGTGTGCTCAATGCGGTGAGGGAAGTTCTTGAGTGTGCAGAGCGGGATGGCATTTTTAGAACTTGAACTGCCTTGTCCATAAGACTCTGTCAGGTGAGGTACCACCACCAGAGTATGACCTTTGTTTCCCAGAGTTCCTCCTTCCAGCAACGCCTTCTGATGTTTAACACAGAGTCCATCGAGATAGACCCCTGCACAGCAAGGAAAATGGAGTTAAATTCTTAATATGTACTTTTATGAGGATCGTGTACTGTAAGTGTGCTTGTTTAATCACTGTGGCAAGGAGAGCTTAATATAATAGCACTAATAAAGACAGAGTAAGTGTGCTCACTGGCTTCCACATTATCAAGGGCTGCAGCCGCTCCATCGAGACCCATGAAGAAGCTGTAATCATAAACTCTTTCACTGTCAGGGTCCAGGCGATTCTGATGAGCGGTGATTTTCATCTGTGGGTTCATCTCTTGTGCTGCTTTGGCTGCAACTTCTGATTTTGGTTTCTGTTTAAGGACAAGTGATCAAATTGGTGGTGTGTCTGGGAGATGATGTACAGTATGTGAGCAATGATGGTAAAATCAGACACAAAGAATGGTGGCAATGACAAAAACAACCACAATGCTTCCACAGAAGATGGAACATGGCAGCTATGCACAACCTGACAATCTGTCTACCTACTTTCACCACTAAACCTGACCCAGGTCTATATAACCAGGTTAAACAAGAACCAATGAGCTATGAGAAGATGTCAGATTCTTCACTAAAGAATCTGAAAGAATCTAAATTCTTCACAGCTGTGATATGCAGTATTCTGTGTTTTCTCACCCCAATATCCTTAGACCTGAACAGGAACTGACGGTTCAAGTTAGATCTTTCTATGAAGTCCATATCTGTTACAGTGATGTGTCCTTCTTCTCCTGCACCAAGCCCGATCATGGCAAAGTTTTTGAGAAGCTCACAGCCAATAGCACCAGCTCCAACCTTGAAATAAGACAGAGGGTGTGTCAGAATAAATGTGGAAGATAGTTGAGACAGTGCAAGTGTATGTCACAATGATTGTTGAAAATATTTAAACGGCATATTTGTCTATGACACTGTACCAACTGGAAAATGATTTACCTAATCTTGCACATTATTTTTTTTACTGCTTGATGCTTCATGTGGAGTTTTTACAAAAACAAATATGTCAAATAAACACACAAGTTTAGCAAACAAGTGTAAAAATAACACTGTTAAAGGAAACAGAAAAAGGGTTTGGCACTGCTGAATGGCCCCTGCACACCAAGAGGTCAGTACTGGCAGGAAATGCCACCTGAATCACAGCCATTTCCTGTATGTGCCATCATTAACGCCAACAGGATGAAAGCAAAACACAGATGGAGCTCCAGGTTTCCATGCAGAGGGTGCCCCCTGTTGGAAGAATTTCAAACCTGCCCTCACCAGGAAATACTTCTGCTTCTCAATCTTCTCCTGGAACGCTGACCCAAACACAGCGATCTGCCCATCATACCTCGTGCCTCTCTGTCAGAGGGGAAAACTGATGAATAAAACTGGTTGATAAACACGAAATATGTTTCAAATGTTGTTTGAGTGAATGAGTTGTCTTTAAATGCAACTAAACGTACTGCTGAAATGGAGCACTCTGCCAGTTGATCCTGTTCTACAGGGAGGCACTCAAGTGCATCAAAATATAGCCACTGCTGTAGAGGTGTAAATTTCCCACTACATGCCTGCAAAAACATAAAGCGCACAGAGCAAAATACATCAAGCTACATGTGCCACTGGCAGTAACTGTTCAATAATGTTTTGCTAAAGAAAAAAAAGGGAAATGGCATTGACCCTTGACCTTACCTTAATAACTTCATGGGCAGCAAAGCCTCCAATGACAGCATTCATGGGAGCCAAATCACCCCAGGCTGTGTAGGACAGGCTTCGCACAGCAGCTTCATCCAGTTCTTCCAGCTGTGCAACTGTATTGAGCTCTCTCACTATGGCAAGCAGGGCATCTGCATCTGACTATGTGAAATAATCTCCAACAAGTGAGTGAAAATAATCCTGCAAACTGCTTTAATAATGACACAAAATCATAGCTTTGCATTTAACTTGTTTCATAAAATTAACTGATTATTGGCTGTATTAAGTTGTAACTTTCACTGACCTGACACCAAGGATGAGGGAGTTGTTGTTCTTTCTTCACAAACTTATGAAGAGCTTGAAAAGCCAAGTGCAGGGTCTTATGTCTTGATATTTTTCCATAGTCATTCATTTTCAGAAGTTCATAATCCAACAGAGCCTCATTCAGTGATTTCTGAAATTTATGTTGAAGTTGTTTTAGTAACAATTGATATACCTTTTCCAAAGCAAAAGCTAAGACGGTTAACAAATTAACAAAATGCTGATACTTACAAACTTTACCACAAAGGGCTGTTTGACCTCAGTCACTACTCCACCCCGTTCATACTCAGAAAAAGCTGAAGTGTCACCAATAGTGAAGGAGTATGGACCTGAGGTGACAGATGATACACAATTAGCCACATAAATAAAAATCATCGCATCTATGAAATTCTACTGCTGTGGAGTGAACATCCTGAGTGCCATAACTAACCTCTGTG
>JAUBNQ010000023.1:14847898-14865939 GCA_032353495.1 Ctenopoma kingsleyae
ATAAATAAAAATCATCGCATCTATGAAATTCTACTGCTGTGGAGTGAACATCCTGAGTGCCATAACTAACCTCTGTGGAGGAAGGAAACTCACTCAAGTGAAATTCTAAATAAAAAGTCACACTAACCACGAACTCGGATCTCCACAGGGCCCATACTATTGAGCTCTGTCATGCCTTGGACTTCAGAGAAGGAAACTTTTGTCCCATCTGAAAACCCATGGTTCTGGTCATCTACGCAGAACACCACTCCAGGATTCTCCTAAAATGAAGTAAGTGTTGACAAACTGTAAATTTGTGAGAAATATCCAGGTAATAATCCTGTACATATAAGGATTTTCTTTCAAAGTGCAAAGACATGCAGATCAGGTCAACTGGCAAAGCTGAATTACAAATGGAAAACATTACCTTGGTAATACTTTGTATCATTGCTGACACAGGCATCTCTCCATCTGTGTCCAAGACCTCAAACTCCTCCCCAAAGTCACAGAACAACTGACTGCAAATAAGTAAATAAGCAGATAAGTTTTCACTCTTTCATTATATGCATTACTGGTCACATCCAATCAATTCTGACACTTTGACATGCCCACATACCCACAGAGTCCTTTGGTGTCTGCTACAATGAGCTTGATTCCATGTGAATGGCAGAGCTCACCAAAGCGCTTCTGATCATCCAGTGAGGAGTCAGTGAGGACCACCACCTGAAAAACATTATTTAGTATTTAGTTTTGTACCATGAAGCCTTATACACAATTACTAAAGTGTGCACTACAGTACTATAACACCTAATAGTGAATGAGGTCATGTGATACCTGAAATTGCAGAATCAGGTCTTCATTCAGAGGTCCAGTGTGTTCTGACACAACCACATGTGGGTTTAAGGCAGACAGCTGTTTAAGGGAACATGTGGCTCGGTTCTGACCAAGATTTGACTCCTTCAGGTAAAACTGGTGCGACAAATGAAATCAGAGGTTGAATTTCAACTCAAGGTCCATCTGCTTGCTTCTGTTTTGTATCTATTTTACTGTCTCACATAGTCTGTTGCAGCAAATTGCATTTGTGAAGTCAACATGAATGGTGACATGGTTTTCTATACAGAGATGGGCGGATGAGTACAGTACTTAATAGTGAAAGTAAACTGACAGTCTAGTTTTACTTTTACAATAACCTACAATAAAGTCATGTATGTAGCATTGGCAGCAAGTTTAAAAGTTTAACATGAAAGCCTTTTAAATATGTGATGAGTCCAACAAGACGCGGATAATCTATGCATTATTTGACTGACATATATTTTCTAAATATTACTCATTCATTTAAACAGATGGACATCACACGGTTAGTACCTGGGAAGACAGGTCGGCCCAAACTGTCTGCCCTTCATCCTGGACAGTGACAGACTTCACTCCACACAGGATCACATTCTTGGCTATTTCTACTCCGAGACCGCGCATACCTGCTATGAGCACGTTGGCTGTGCCCATTCGGCGCATGGCCTCATGACCCACGACATACCTGTGCAGATAAAAGAGCAGGTGAATCTGTGGACCAGCGGTGGACACAAATAAACAGGCCTCATTAATATGTGCCGGTAGAACTTACAGCTGTCTGGAGTAGAGTCCTTCGTCGATTTCACCAACTTCTGACATGTTGCACTTATCAGGTGCCAAACTGAAACGTCCTGCTTGAACTGAGAGCTCAGTTGGACACGTAGCAGAAACTGAACAGGACAAACGAGGGAAAAACCAGTCAAAGAATGCAAAATGACAACAGATTAAATGAAAGTATTTCACTTTCGTTTCTGATTCGACCTGTTCCACAGGAGACTTTCTGTACTGGCCACTAGAGGGCGACTCAGTACCTTTTATCGAGTTGTAACCACAGTTCCCACTCGTGTCAAAACCAATTAAAGTTTACAATCCCAGTTTTTGAATGTGGACTGAAAGGTAGAAATGAAAGACTTGAAGTTAACCTTTACCTTATATTATAAGTTTATTTGTTTTTCAGTGTGAAAAAAGTTTCACCACATGCTGAAAGCAATTGGTCTCGTAAAACAACAAAAATAACTCCAGTGTTTGAATTTACAGTGCAGAATGATATGTGTAAGGTGCTTGACACTAAATAGTTTATAAAGGGGGAAAGTTTCTCTGAGCTCTTAATTTCAGACGTGTATGTACGAGCACGACGAAGACAGCACAAGTCGTAGTCATAGTCTTATGCAACTTGGAATATTTTCACAATTAGAAAATATTTTCATATACTACATGGAGAATGAAAATTTAAATGAAGGAGACATCTTGTGTAATTTTAGGATTTTTATTTGTTGACTGATTTTGTTAAAATAAAATAAAAAAACAAATATTGATTTTATTGAATCTTGACATGTTTGGAAATGATCTTCAACATTTCCATGGTGACAATAAACAATAACGATGATCCACTATGTTGCATAATGCATTAGATCATTTATTTCAACACTCTCAGGCTTGTGAAGAGTCAACCCCATCCAGAAAGAAGTACTGCTACCTTAGTGATTATTTATTCATCATTACATAGCAGGTAGAGATGGTCACAAGTCAAACCATTAACATTACTGTAAAAGAACGAGGAACAGGCAAATTTAAGATTTAAAAAAGAACCTTTCATATAATGGCTGAAATTACTCAAATACCTCTTAAAAGAATTTTGTTTGATATAATGTCTGCAAAAGTTGTAATAAATGTATATTTCACTAGCTGATAGTTTATCTAATCTAATTTTTCTCTTTGTCTGATCAGAAATATTGTCGGGCACTGTTACATTTTGCTGAAATCTACTCCAGAATGAATTCATGATATAATAATGTGGCAAGCTGAATACAACACAATTATGATTTGCTGTACAGACAAAATGGGGATCAATTATTTCTCACTGTCTTTCCAAGGCAAACAGTAAGAACAATGCACAGGTCGTCCAGTGACACAACGATAATCAGCTGCTTGTTTAACTCAAACGTTCATGATATGAATGAATAGATTTATCAGACTGACGAAAGTTGTAGAAATATAACTTGAGACCAAACTGATCTATGTCAGACATTCAATTATAGCTCATCAGTGAGTTAAACAGGGCAGATGTAAACCTGAGCTCTGGATGTGACGTTACCTCACAACACACAGTTTCATTAGTCAAATGGCTTCAGTCGAGTAAATCCTTGTTGATCTCAGGTCTACAGTTTTTTTCTACCTACGTTTTCTCTGTAACAGTAAGACTCATACATGCTTGTGGTTTGTGGCTTGGAGCAGTGGAAGCTTGAGCTGTTACACAAAAGTACAATTTATTTTGGAAGAATATGTTATTGCAAACTTTTTAAACAGTTTGCAATGAGTGAACTTTGAATTCAGTGGTGAATCTATAATGCTTCATTACGTCAATGACAACATTTCTATTTGGATAAAGTCAATCTATTAAATTTTTCCTTAATGCCAGTAGTGGTTTAAAGTATTTTGTTAGGACACTGCTACATTTTAACTTTCAAAGAGGTGGTCTGACTGCAGAGTGAATACATTCCTCTCATAGCTTTCTGGCTGGAGGTGCCTGAATTTGAAGAAAAACTTCATTCCTCATCTGAAAGCTATGCAATGTTGGCAAAAGACCTACAGGCGTTCAACACACTGTTTTCAAATGATAAAGACGCGTTTCCACTGAGCTTGTCAAACTCCCAGTGACGCCTGAGTGGAAAAAAAAGGTTGCGGTTAGTAATATGACTCTAGGGAAGAAAACGAGGAAGATATTTTTGAGGTGGTCAGATTTCGCAATTATTTCATACTTCCTGGTTGCGGGTGCGGCTTCATAGGACAGCACCCACTTCAGGAATAGTAAAATATAGTCAAGTCACAATGACGATGGGATCTTCGGTGTTCAACTTTCAAAATAAATTTCAATCTCTTAAAGTTTTCTAAGGGTGAAGGAAATGAAAAGAAAAATGAAACGAAAGAGGCATCCCATCAGTGCCTGCCAGGTACTTCGTAAAGAAAAAAAAAGGATTGCGGCTGTTTTACAGAGAAAGGGAGGCCACCAAATATTGATTACATTTTTATTCTACTTTCTTCACTTCGTTTTGAGTTAATTTATTTTTTTTTTAAAACTATTCATTTAATCACCTTTTCAGTGCCTAAAACATGTATTTATAAAGTATTTCCAGTGATAGAGTTAATACTGGTCTACACGCTCTTGTTTTGAAGGTACGTGTAACATCCTGTTTTCATCCATAGGTTGTCGGTTATCCCAGTGACTTGATGTGGTTCAGTTTCAGTGTAAACTTTGTGCCAGTTACATACCGGCTGTCTCAGGTGAGTGTGCGGCGGTGGGTCAGTGAGTGGAGCAAAATTAAGCCCTAAAAAATTCTAACTGTGAGAGCGTTGGACACATTTCACCGAAACCCCAGCACGTTTTCGAAGCGAGGTAAGATTTATTTATACTCATTTAGATTGAGAGAAGACATCTGGAGCAGCGATAGGTCCATGTTTATAAATGACTAAAGACACGTTCATAATAATTCAGAACTTATCAGGCTTACTTACCTTTCTCATTAGATATCATTTTAACAGTTATTAACATCTTATCTTAATTAATCATCTTGACTAAGGTCTCATATTTCATGTACTGTTTGTAAACTTTGAAAATAAGTTAATAAGCTATTAAAACTAAACTAAACTAAAACTAAAAAAGAATGCAGGATAATATAAGATAAAAGCATGTAAGAATTTATCAGTTTTGGTTTATATTATATTGACTCTGTGTGTTTGGTGCGTGTATGACTCTGAACAATTCCATGGTTGCTTCACATGTTGCAGCAAGTCATGTCTCGCCCAAAGTCTTGACTCTAATATCTTATTTTTCCACTGTTTTTTCCCCCTTTTTTCTCCGTGCATATCAAATCTTATTTATCATAAATTGTAGACTACTTAATCACAAGGCAGGGAGAGAAACGGCAGCTGATATTTTTTTTCCAGTTCCTCATGCAGTATTTCTAAGTTTAAACAAGCTAAAATGTTTACGGTACGAGGCCTACTCCAAAAACAGAGAATCTCTGTTGAATGTACGCATCAAAAGTTACTGCTCTGCTAAATCTTAACATTCCTCCTCTGTCTTTCCTCACAGAGCTCCTGCTGGTCCTTCAACATGTTTTCTTTCACCAAAGTATCTTATAGGTAGCACTTCATCACAGTGAACTGTGACGTGGAGATGGTCACTTGGGCCACTTTGCTGACAGTGTGCCTATGGATACAAACACAAACTGCCTGGGGACAGCACACATGTCCTTCTACTCCTCGCAGACTGGTTGATTTCACTGTAAAATATTCCATCCCCCACTTCCAAACAGCTAAACCTATTCAGAACATAGCGGTCAACTGGGATGAGGGTGAGGATGAGCGAGAGGTGTACGTCGGATGCCAGAATGTAATACAGGCAGTCAACCATAGTATGGGGAAAATATGGGAAGTGAAAACTGGACCTGTTGGTAGTCCTGGATGTATAACCTGTCAGGTGTGTGACATAGAAACAGAACCTGGAGATCCAGTGAATACAGACAACGAGGTTCTACTTTTGGATCCTTCTGGAACGGTCTTGCCATACTTGTACATTTGTGGAAGTACTCAGCATGGGATGTGTTACTTCATTGACATTACCACTCCAGAACCCGAACCTCAGTGTTTACACAAAAAGAAGAATAACTCTCCATCCGACTGTCCTGACTGTCTGGCCAGCCCACTTGGCACCAAAGTCACCATCGTTGATGACGGAGCCACATCGTTTTTCTTTGTAGCAGCCTCTGTCAATGAGAAAGTAACACAGACATATCCCAGGAAGTCTATATCAGTAGTGAGGCCACTTTCAACTGAAGATGGCTTTCATGTGGTCACAGAAGGTCTGACAGTGCTCCCCGATCTGCAGAACTCTTACAAGATTGATTATATCTACAGCTTCTCCAGTAAGGAGTATGTCTACTTTTTGTCTATGCAAAGAGAAAATCCCTCAAATAGCAAATCAGCTTTTCAGACTCGTCTGGGACGTCTACCAATAGTAACTCCTGAGACGTGGATGTATAGAGAAGTGGTTCTGGAGTGCCGGTATGAGCCAAAACGCAGGAGGAGACGGAGAGACAGTTTCAAGGACACTATATATAACGGGCTACAGGCGGCACACTTTGGGCAAGCAGGGAAGGACTTGGCCAATGAGCTGGGAGTGGATGAGACAGAAGATATGCTGTATGGCGTTTTTGCTGAGGTGAATGAATATGGCCAACCTCTAAAAAACTCAGCCCTGTGTGCCTTCCCTTTGACGAAAGTAAACTTTGCGATTGATAAGGGTGTGGAGGCCTGCTGTAAGTCAGGTACAGAGCAGCTGTCCAGAGGTCTCTG
The DNA here is from genome assembly GCA_032353495.1 of Ctenopoma kingsleyae. Lineage (NCBI taxonomy): Eukaryota > Metazoa > Chordata > Actinopteri > Anabantiformes > Anabantidae > Ctenopoma > Ctenopoma kingsleyae. The sequence continues at coordinate 14,854,301 of JAUBNQ010000023.1, forward strand.
CCACTTCCAGCCGTGCGAGAGCTGCCCACATGAAGTGAGTAACTCTATTTTTATGCTTGGTTGTCCTCAGAGCAGAATAGTACAAAGGTTGTTGTGTGCCTAGACAGGAAGTGTTTCATTCAGACAAACACTGTATAATTAAGTCACCTGTGATCAGAACAATGTAGTTTATCATCAAGCTATTTACATTGTCTTGAGCAATTAGGGATAGTGCATCATAAGAAATATGACAGTTAAAATACACAAAGTAAATATTTACTAGTGGAATATTGTGTACCTGTGGCAACTCTGTTGAAGGTGTGTGCCTATGTGTGTAAGAAAGCAGTACACGATGGGAAAACTGGGAGGGGCGGATGAGTCAGTAGTGTGACCTGCACATTGCCACACTGCTTCCCTGCTCTGTTAAGTTTCAGTCTCTCTCAGTGAAAGGGTGGCTACTGTTTACAGTACAGAGCTTTGATATGAAAACTGTTTTGTCAGATCAGATTTGATTTCCTATTTGATATGCTAACAAAGAAGAAAGGTAAATGGCAGGTAAAGGGAATTCAAAAAGTCCTACAAACATACAGAGTTCACTCTCATCCTCTCAACACCATCAGTGTAGAAAGCTTTTGGCTGTTGTTCTTGCCAATAACAAAAAGGTGCAGTCTTTCCATTTTAAAGAATTCGTACTGTGTTCTTAAAGCTCTGCAGGAATGTGTGCCAACAAACACAAGTTATAAATCCTGCTGATAAAAATGTGGAATTCCAAGGGGAGGCATGGTCTTGGTCAGTGTCTGGCTTTTTATTCATTTTATTTGAGTGGGAAATATAAAAATATATTGAAGAAGTGAGGAGCAGGGAGAAAAGAATCACTTTGTCAACTCAGTGAATGCTGGTTATAAAACTGTCTTAAAACTGTTGGCGTCTTCTATTCACAGATTAGCCACACAAGTTTTTCTAGGATTGGGTATGTGAAATACAAAGTGACTGAAAAGATAAAATGACGTCAACAGAAGGCATTCAAATAGTGGAAAGCTAACAGGGGCATGCTGGGGCAGGTCTGCTACACTACTTTGCAGTGAAATGTTTACCATTGGTTTAAAACATCCGCTCTTTTTTTGAATAACTACTTATAATAATAACTGTGAGTCATGCACTACCCACAGTCCACACACATCTGCCTGCCTCTACTGTTACATATGCAAAGGTAGGGATAGTCGAGTTTCAGTGATGGCAATCAGGACTGAGAAACAGTCAATTTATGGAGCTGGAGTCACTGCAGTTTTATAACCTTGTTACTCTCACAGTTTGTTAGTATGACTGGAGGCAAGGCTAGAGCACTTCCTCTTTAAATAGATGATTTAAGATTCTCTTGGTTTGCTCTTTCATCTCACTCAAGAGTATGCATGTTTCCAGCATGTGTCTAGGGGAAGAGTGATGCTATTGACAGGGATGAAAAGTCTGTAGTTGAAATCTAGATTGTGTGACTATGTGTAGCCGACTGTGTGTTAATAGCCTTTTACTGTATTTTTCCCTGCTTTCACAGAGCTCTGAAGGTAATGACACATGCACTGCCAAGCCCACTCTGGCGTCAAAGCCGTACTACAGAGTAGACCTTTTCAACAGGCAGATGAGAGATGTCCTGTTCACTGCTGTCCTAGTTACTACTATTGGGAATCACACACTGGGCCACTTCGGTACATCAGAAGGCAGGATACTGCAGGTAACAACATGTCTGGGGATGAAATAGTAGCGTCCTTAAGTTGTGTGCTATAGTGACTGTGCCTCTTCAGTATTGTGTCAAATATAGATGTTTATCTGTCTCTAAACAAAAACATTTGTACATTTCTACTGTCAATCCTTGTGACATTACTTCTGTCTCACTGGTTTAGATGATTCTTACCACATACAAGCCTGTTGTCTTTGCCAACTATTCTCTGGGAGAGAGCGCAGTATCCAGGACAGCAGCCGTGTACTCAAAGGATTCACTTCTCTTTGTAGTGAGAAATAAGGTAAGTTGTGTAATTTCTGCTGCAGATACTGCATTTCTTTTGACTGTTTTTTTATGCCTGGCTTATCCCACCCTCATATTTATCTCATCAAGATGTTCAGAGTTCCCTCTGCAGGACCAGGGTGTGCACATTTTCAGACATGCTCCATGTGTTTGATGGCTCCACCTTTTATGAACTGTGGCTGGTGTTCGGGAACATGCTCACGGCAGCATGAGTGCACCTTGAAATGGAACAAAGACTCTTGCGCACCTGTCATAACAGAGGTAGTTCTGCTGATAGCTGTAACTGATTAACCCTGAAGTTTAAACACCATGAGTCATAAAGTTGCATTAATTTAACTGAGAAGCTGAATGCTGCTCTGAATGGTGACTATTTTCTCTGCAGTTTTTCCCAAAAACAGCACCTGCTGGTGGTGAGACAGAACTGACGCTATGCGGTTGGGAGTTTCAGTCTCCTCTGAGACCTGCCATTATCAGTGGGACCACGCATATTATCAAAGTGGGTTCTAGGAGCTTGTGTACCATCCTGCCTGAGAAGAGCAGTAGTGAAGTGTGAGTAGCTAATTTTCTTAGCACACTTTCTTTCTCCAAAAGTTGACTCTTTACAACCTATGACACACATCCCGGCTTTCAGCCTTACGGCAATGCAAATGTTGATGGTTGAATCAGATTTTTAATGCTTTATACAACTTAAGAAGGTCTGAGAGAATCAATCACTAGATGTACCTTAAAATGTATATTAAAATGTCTTTAATTCCAGCTTGATATGCAAGTTTAAAGAAAAAAGCCCGATTCAGGACCTTAACATCACTTTGGAAGTGCATGAGAGGGAAGTGAAGGGCCCCTACTCAATCCAAGGCACAGATCAGCTGTCTGGCTTCTCTTTTGTGGTGAGAATGATGTCTTTTATAATTTTGTATCAACATGCAAATCTCTAATGTCTAATAATGCACATATGCCAACATACTGTAAAGTGATATATTTCACATTTGTTTTGTCAGGAGCCTGTCATAACAGATATCACACCTGACTATGGACCCATGTTTGGAGGAACAACAGTTACTCTCACAGGCAGACATCTTGATTCTGGGATTGAGAGGGCTGTCTTCTTTGCTGACAAAAAGTGCAACAATCAAAGGTGAGCAACAAGACTATTACTACTAGTTTTGTCAACACATGTATTTTGACACATCTCTGTTAACTAAACATTTTAAATATTGTGTAAATGTAGCTACTGTGATGGTGAATTATTTTCAGCATTCCTGGAGGAAATGGGAATTTGTCTTCAGTTGTTTGCCAAACAGCAGCTGCAGCAAGTGTTGGAGAGGTATCTGTGAAAATCATCATTGACACCTTGCAAGTGACCACCACTAAAATGTTCTTGTACAAGAAAAACCCTGTTATAACCTTTGTACATCCTCCCTGCAGTTTCAGAAGGTAGAGAATTTACTTCTGACCATAATTCTTCAAGTTATGTGATGACACTTAAGTGTAACTTAGATTAAAACAAGGCCATGTTATTTATGAATGTGGTAATTTACTTTCAAACAGAGGCTCCAAGCTGCTGATAGAGGGTCAGAATCTTGACTCTGCCCACAAAACTGTGCTTCAGTATATTTCCAAAAGTCTCCTGCATCCTCTTCATCAGGTAAGGTGACTTTTTATCCTTATGCAAGACTTTATAAAAACAGTTTAAACCAGTGGGTTGGTCATAGGTGGCCATCTATATTAATTCTTTCTGTATTTTGATTTCCTTTTATGCCAGACATTCACAGTAGTTATGATTCCAAACTATATTTGATGTGCTGATTTCACTTAAATCAAATTAATTCATTCATTCAGGTCTGCAACAGCACAATGAACGCCACACATATGGAGTGCTGGGCCCCTGCTTTTCAAGAGGAAATGCCAGAAGAAAAATCTGATATAGGAAATATTTCTATTCACATGGATGGAAAAAGTGACCTTTGGAAGAGACGTTTTGACTACCACCCTGATGCCATAGTCATTCCCTTTGAAAATGATGATAAAGAATTACTTCTAAAACCAGGAGACACTGAGGTTTCACTGCATGTATGTTTACGCTGGTTTTGCTGTCTGTATTTATGTAACTAATGTGGGAGACAAACTAATTTGTTTGCACTGATATCTCAGTGATATTAATACTTGTACACCATAATTATTATTACATGTCGATCACTTTATACAAAACAAAAATACTGTATACCACTTGTCTTTTAACATTACACTGTTTCTTTCGCATATGTAACAGCATAGCCACCTGAAGACAGTAAGCACATGTATGAAAATCACAATGACAATTGGCGATGTGCAGTGTAACGCTCAGGTTCTGTTAAACGAGCTGACCTGCAGGATTCCTAAAGGCCTGGTTATCCCCAGAGAGGGATTACCTGTCAGGGTGAGAGTCTGCTTCTGAATCACCTTCCTTAACATAAATCACAACAGAAAATGCTAAATTAAATTAGCTTAATTTAATTTGAGAATAATAATTTGTTCCAATACTCTACTAGGTTTCTGTGAACAGGAACGTTTACAACGTGGGTAGAGTAGTCTACAACAACCACCACCACACTGTGATAGTGGGTATTGTGCTGGGCATCATTGCCGCATTGGTAGTTGGTGCTGGTCTCGCATTACTTGTAATGATCCATTTAAAGAAGAAAAAGAGAGGTAAGAAAAATTATCCTATTGTTTGGTACATTTCACACCACCATAACACTTTTTATATTAGAATTGGTAATGGTCTGTTTTTTGATAGTTTAATGTTCAGTGATTTTCATTTATCAAACATGTTCTTTCAGCCAATATAGAGAATCGTTTATCAACGATGATTCGACAAAGCCGCATCAACAGCAACCATGATTTTTCACCGTCGGGTGACTATAGGCGTGGTGAGCCCTCAATTCATTTATTTATTCATAAATCCATATGAACTGTTTTTCCATCTATTTATATCCTTCACTTTTCCTCATCCAGTACACATAACCCTGCCAGAGGCGCTAAGAAATGCAGCCATTTACATGTATTTACATGTATTTTAACAATGTCAAGAGTAGTGGAATAAAAAGCAACCTGACCAATAAAGACTGTAATTCTTTCATAGAAACTAGAATAATAATAAAATAATTATACTGAGCGGATGCCAAATTAAGTTACATAGAATAGTGTTTGGCATGTGTAGTACCAGAACATGCAGTTGCCAGTTTACAATGTTACAGAACTTTAAACCATCTCAGTTTGTGTGTGTACATTTTTTTTGTGTGTTACTATAGATTTGTCCAGTCAAACATCGGGCTCAGGAGGAATGGCCTTCCATGGTTTATTGTACGCTGCCAGCTATGATCATCTCGCTGTTCCTTTAGTGCCACGAGACAGTGTCTCAATGGTCAGCCTGAGCACTGAACTGCTTGAAGAGGTCAAAGATGTGTTGATCCCTGCTGAGATGCTCAGAATTGAGGATAGCCAGATTATTGGCAAAGGTAAATCTTTTGTTTTTCAGCAGGAGGTTTCTGACTTAAAACTTTACATTTTCTTATTTTCTTTCTTTCCTTCTCCTTGCTTTTTTTTTGCATTTGTTTTTACTCTTTTACTGATGTTAAATTGGTAGACTGTTTTCCAAATGCATAACATCCACTTATTCTTTTTATGCAGGCCATTTTGGGACAGTGTATCATGGATACCTGATAGACAGCAATGAACAGGAGACCCACTGTGCTGTTAAGTCACTGAACAGTATGTGGATAGCTACAGTATTTTTTTTTTTATCATTTGTATATGAGCTCTTGGCTGGTAGACTTGTCTGTATAACAGTATGTGTTTTGTGTATAGGAATCACAGATTTGGGGGAGGTGGACCAGTTCCTCAGAGAAGGCATCATCATGAAAGGTTTCCACCACCCTAACATACTGTCCTTGCTCGGCATCATGCTTCCCAAAGAAGGGCTCCCTCTAGTTGTTCTGCCATACATGAAGCATGGGGATGTGCGTCATTTCATCCGTTCTGAGAAAAGGGTAAATTACATAATGAATTTCTGAACCAGTAGGGTCATGACTGTGAATGTTTGCACTTTTAACCTAGCAAGAAATTTTTACTACTTCAGACTATGAACAGTGGTTTAGTCAGCTGTGGTTACCTGTTTTTTTGTTGTCATCCACAGAACCCAACAGTGAAAGACCTCATAGGGTTTGGGCTTCAAGTTGCCCGGGGGATGGAATATTTAGCCCAGAAAAAGTTTGTCCACAGAGACCTGGCTGCACGTAACTGCATGTAAGTGTGAATCATACACTGATTACAGGTCCATGACATGTCAGTGGAAAAGCTTTGTCTAGCTAAAAGAAGGCAATTTACTGTTGACAAGCTGGGTAAAGTAATAAAATCATTCAACATTTAAACACCAACATTTATGATTTCTATCTATCTATGATTTAGATTGATTGAGAACTTCCCGTTTCTCTGCCTTATAGCTGAGGTCAAGAGTAGTATCTGTTTTTATCAGTTTAATACCTGATACGTCCTCAACAAGGGGACAGCATATTTGGGGTGGCAAGTTGCTCAGATGGTAGAGAAGTTGTCTACGAACCCCAGGGTGAGTGGTATGATTTCCAGTCCTGCTAGGCTACATGTCGAGCTCTCCTTGGACAAAACACCAAAACCCTAAAGTCGTGCCAATGTGTACTGTCTGGCAGCTGTCCAACAACAATTTCCAATTAAGTATGTCATTATTATTATTATTATTAAAGCTTAATAGATTACTTTGTCTATCTAAAGGCCTCTTAGGATGATTTGAGACACTGATGGAATACTGTTTATATCTTATGATGTTTTACATATTAAAAGGGTACTTCGCCATTTTGGGAACAGCTTTTTCCTTTCTTAGAAAAAATCTGATTTCATATGATTTTCATTTACTATAGTTTTTCACTATTTCTACATCTCACCTGTGCATGACAAATCTCTAATAGGATTTTCACAGATTATGAACATTGACTTTTCAGATTGGTGTAAATTTAATAAGTGTGCCTTGCTCCTCTTGAGCACACTTTGAGCTTAGAGTCAATACTTTCTTAAGATGCTTTTTCTTTTCAGGCTGGATGAAAACTTCACTGTTAAAGTGGCTGATTTTGGCATGGCGAGGGACATTTATGATAAGGAATACTACAGTATTCAAGATCACAAACGGGCAAGGCTACCTGTGAAATGGATGGCCATTGAAAGCCTGCAAACACAGAAGTTCACGACCAAGTCTGATGTGGTTAGTATACTTCATGCAAGCCACAGAAATATGATTATAGGTATTGTATTTGCAACTACAAGACATTTCTTATCTGTTTCCCAGTGGTCATATGGTATTTTATTGTGGGAACTGCTGACCAGAGGTGCTAGCCCATATCCAAATGTGGACCCCTATGACATCACACACTACTTGTTGAAGGGACGTAGGCTTCCACTGCCACAGTTTTGCCCTGATGATCTGTAAGATGATCTGTCTGTAATCATACCAGCACCCTACAGATATCATGTAACGCTACACTGTCACTTCCTCATTCACTCACTTGCGCATGTATTCATTCCATAGTTATTCAGTCATGCTGGCGTGTTGGGACCCAAAACCTGAGTGCAGACCTACCTTCCATGGCCTGGTAACAGAAGTGCAGCACATCCTGTCCTGTTTGGACGGGGAACACTACATCAGTCTGAAGGTTACTTATGTCAACTTAGACCAGCCAAGGCCTTACCCTTCCCTGACTGAATCTGCAGATGAGGCTGAGGACTCAGACGTGGACACAGATAGCCATGCTACCAGCTTTGTCCCAGAGTCATAAAAGAAGAGGAACAGCTTGCCTTGTCACATAAGCTGACGATCACGTTCTCAGAATTGGACTTATGGACATAAGGTTTGGCCTCTGATTTGAAGGCCACTAAAGGTAGTAAAACCTTTTTTTTGGAGCAGAGACAAAATCACACTGGTAGTTCTCCATCCTCGTTATTGTAACTTAGGAGAGACAACACTTTGATGGAAGTAGATGTTTTATTCTTTTAACATCTGAAGCACAAGTGTGAATGTGACTAAATGAATGTAACATGATTTTGTAATCAGATTTGTACAAAAGGGTACATGAGAATATTTTATATTTGCCTCTCTGTTATGTTAAAGTATTGATGTGGAGTCTTACAGGAATGCTGACTTGTGCTCAGGGGGTCAACTCACATTTTTTCTTGCTATATGGAGATAAAATATAAATTGTGTCCCTTCATATAGGGAATAGAATGTACTTAATTTAAGTGGGTTGTACATGTGAAATCATCATAATGGATGCAGAATGACAAGTATCAAGTATCACCTGCAGCACATCATCTGCAGCAGTATTGGTAACTACCACTAGAGGACAACCAATCCCTCCTTTTAAGGCATGTACTACTTTATGCCGCAGTGATAGTCGCAAAAGCTCAAGACAAAGGTGTTACACAAGCAGTACAGCTGTATTCTGTTAGGCAAATGTGACAAATTCAGCCTTTCAAATCAATCATCGCAACACAATGGCACAATTTGGGGAATTTCTTTGTTTTCATGTAATTAAAATGATCCCCACAGCCAATTAGACAATCCAAGGCATTTTAAAATGTATGCACTGATCTTTTTTTCATTTTTACAATGCAGCATGATTTAAACAAAGAATTTATTTATCTTCACCAGCAATCTTTATACTTTGGGCAATGAATTTGGTTCTCATATACCTGATTTTTGTTTTTGCTCCATGTCTTTCTCTCCAGATTGAACTTGTGTTATTATTTCTTTGCACTGTAAATATTATTTTTGTATATGCAAATAGTTTATTATATGTACTTGCCTCTAAAATATGTCAACAAATTAAATGTGCCCGTTTCTCCCTGTACACTTATCTCGAATAAATGCTAAGTAAAATTCTTGCTGCAGGTGGGCGAGATTAATCCCACCTTAAAAAATTACCTAAAATGTTCTGGTGAGAATGCAGATCACTACAGCAAGAAAAAGTACAAAATTTCTTCATCAAAGTGCATAATAGACAGTGAAGAAAAATAAGATGCTGAGTGCAGTGACACAGGTGTGAGACTGTATAACTCTCTGCTACTCTCTGTTCTCTGTCAGGTAGATAAGAGGAAAATCACACACTGTTAGAGATCTGAAATATGTCAGCTCAATCAGTATGCAACTGCATCCCTAAGCTGTGTATCTAGCATTTGTAATATTCTATGAATAATGTATGGATCAAAACAGTTTTTTTTTTATCCCTTGTCTTCAGGTACCAAAAAAAGTGGTGACGAACTCTTGATTATGTGCACGTAGAGGTTTAATATTTGAAAATGACTAAACATAAAGCTAAAATTACGCTTTCAACAACCATAACTCATGTTTTATACAAGGATATAGAAGCAGACATAAAGCCTCCTAAGTATTTACTGGTCAGTTTAAGTTTAAGTTACCACTGAGTCAATGCAGATCTTTTAAAAATGTATTTCTAGACAGCACATGATGAAGAAGATGTGAGGTGTGGAAAAGAAGGGTTTAGACAATAAATAAACATGAGTTGCATATGGACCCACAGTTGGGAAAATACTCAGCCTGAACCACCCCTAGACACTGAGACTTATGATTTGTTTTATTTTGTATTTTAGAATGAGAGATTTCATCTTTTTCTCTTCAGGTACAGGTACTGAGCAACTATCTGCAGGTTGTTAATTATTCAGAAAGTAGGCATGCATTCAGTCAACTGTGATGACAAATGTGATGGCTTTGACTTTATGTCTCCACTTGCTGCTTGTTGAAACATAACATGTATTAGAAAATCATTAAAGTAGTTCCTGACCTCTGTACAGTTCAACAAGGAAATAGTTTCCAATGTGTGTGCAGTGCATTGTTATCAAGTTGGAGGATATAGAAAGACACATTAAAAATAAATCAGCAATGGCTAAAATATCCTGACACGCATTCCAAGTGTGAGTCAAGGTCCAAAAACACTTAATTAATTAACATTACTTAATGCATTAATAAGCATTAACTAAGAGGCAAGTAAGGTTACCTAATGCATCTACTAATCATTTACTAATGGTATTTATTTAGTTAACTAATGCATTAATTTATACATTAATTAATGTTTATAACAACCTGTATTAGCCTTACTTAATGTAGTAATACTTAGGCATGTTCGATATTGGCTTTTTTACCGATATCCAATGTACCGATATTATCTAACTCTTAATTTCCAATACCGATATAAACCGATACCAATATATGCGGGATCCCCCTTCATAATAAAAAGAAAAACTAAATCATTTTAGGTAACTAACATCACATATCTCTTATCATGCATACTTAAACTTCAAACATAATTGCAAGGTGTGCCAAACAAAGAAAAAAATCTCAAAAACTATACCTCAGATTTGTCACATTTGATGTTTGATGTATAATATGTGCATGGTATGTAAAAGCTGTGTCATTAAAAGAGTAAAAACCAATACCGATAATTTCCGATATTACATTTTAATGCCGATATTGGTCGATAATATCGGCAGGCCGATAATATCGGAAATCCCTAGTATTACTTAATATTTGAGCAATACAAATAACATTATCAGTTCACAAATTTCTCTTCTTGAAATGCATTTAGGGCTTACATGCTAATTCAGATATTAACATTAATAAATGGTTGATAAATATGTTAATTAACATGTATATCAATTTCACAGCTCAGCCTTTTTGTTAACATAAGAGTGTGTTAGGAATGCTTATTTAGGGCTTATGATTGCCCACTTACTTGTTCATTCTCAAACGTATGACTTCTTTTTGGTAAAGGTCATGAACAGTGGACACACCTCTCTTCATGTAGACGTTCATATGTTAACTCAGCTTCATGTAGACATTAAATTTGTCAGTTCAATACAAAAATCCCTTAAATAACACTTTAGAAATGCCCTGGAGAGTATAATAAGCCTTACTGAACTGTAATTATCATTTATTAAGGCTCTTTGTGACCCTTTTTGTAAAGTGTGAATACATTTCCCTTAAGTAACACTTTAAAAATGCCCTGGAGAGCATAATAAGCCTTACTTAACTGTAATAATTATTGTAAAGTTTGAATACGTTCCCTCTATATTATATATATTCGATCTGCAACCGGTTTTTCATTCAGACATGAGTGTAGCGATATTACAGTGTTTTATGGTTGGGAAAGGACAAATGACTTTCTAATTACGCGCCATACCTGGCAGAGATATTACATATACACGGAGCAGCTTCAGTAGATGAAATCTCGGTTTTCAGACGTAAATTAATACGTCGCAAAGACGTGTGGGCGATGGACCAATTTCTCGCAAAAGAGGAGGATGTGGAATATTTTACATTGAATATCTTATATTCCACGACGCTCCAAGACTTGAGATTCATCATGCCTTTCCCAAAAACATACTTTTCAGAGACTGCATTCAGTGCTCTGCACCATTAAAACATAAACATGCAACAAGCTTGACAAGCTTCTCAGTCATCCAGGTGAAGTTGTCTGAAAGCTGAGTCTTGGCAACTGGACTTCTTTCTTTAAGGTAGAGACGTTTCATTCTGCATCCACAGAACTTTGTCGATCTGAGGGAAGTT
>JAUBNQ010000023.1:14891092-14904611 GCA_032353495.1 Ctenopoma kingsleyae
AGAGAGAGAAACAGCACAGATGTGTTACTGCGTGTTAAACAGTCTGATAGCATTGGGGTAAAAGCTGTTTCTGAATCATGCTGTGCATGTGTGAATTGTCCTGAGTCTCCTGCTGGCTGGCAGGAAAGTGAAGAGAGTCAATACAAGTTGGCTGAGGTCCTTCATGATGCAAATTACACAAAGTAGAAAAAAAATATTATGTTATGTTCATGATTATGGCCGGAATCTTTGAGTACTGAAATGCAGTGTCTGTTTGAAATATTCTGGAGCTTCCTATACTCTGCTTATCTGAACCACCATTTAAACTGACTGAATACTAATATACATATTGTAATCACTGCTGTATTACTATGTTGTGGGTGTTTTTTTATATATTCAATTTTTGGAATGTGTGCTCCATTTCAAAAGGTTGGTAGTCAACTTCAAAACTGTGAATCAAAAATCCAGTTATATTTTAGAATAGGCCTTCCTCAGCGCATTAATCCAGGTTTTGTTTGCACTGTCCACATCTCACTGTAAGGATCGTTTTGTAACGTGTTGCGCTGTGTTATCACTTCATTTCATTTCACAGAAAGCTGTAAGGGTGACCACACTCATGAAGAGGCTTCGAGCATCTGAGCAGGGCGATTCTGGGGCCGCCAGTCTTGCTGCAGGGGCTGCAGCTGACCCCAACACACCCAGCAGTGCTCCTGTTCCTCCAGCTGGTGGCAGTGATACTGTTGCTGCCAGCATAAAAGCTGCTCTTACTGAAAAGGCTCCTGACACACAAACTGCCACCATCCCTGCACTGTCCCTGCCCAGTGCAGCGAGGCAGGAAGAGCAGCCCCAAGCACGGTGCAACGGCGATGTTCCCCAAATGTTGCCACAAAGACAGGGAGATTAGGCATCAGTTAAACACAAGAAGAGGACCTTTGCCAACCAACAAGCACATGTGCAGTATGGCCAATAAATCTACTATGTCTATGCTGTTTAACTATCCCCCAGTTTGCAGAATTATTTCACAACATGCATTTCATCTCTTTAGCTTTGTGTACTGATTGGTCTGTTGAGTAGTGTTCTCCCTTGTTACTTTGTGTAGAAGTCCCTTTAAAGCTAGTTGCAAAGTAGCTCTTCTGTTGTTTTCTTTTCCTTAAAACATGTAAAAACTCAGTGTAACTTAGTGAAATCAACTCGTCTCTGCTCATTGTATATACTGTAGATGTTTTTGTCTGTTTCAACAAATTGCTACAGTAGTTTGCAGCTTCAGAACTTACAATCCTGAGTTCATGTCTTGTGACTTAAAATTATGAGTTGAACATTTTAGTAAGTGTATTATAAAAATATTTATTTAAATAAAATTAGAAGAACAATTCCAGGATGCATATTTAACTATAAATTATTTGAAACTTGTCATGTATTTTGAATGGATCATAATTAAATTTATGATTAAAAATGAAGCAAAAAATGTTTTTAGATAGACTGAAATTTTCTAAAATGCAGAATACTTGTATCACTTTGACAACTATGTCTAAAATATTTTTCTGATCAGGCTATTGTTAGATACAGATTAATAAATTCAACACCTTGATTAGATATCTTCAGTCTGCAATTGTCAGGGCAGCAGAACTTTAGACAACTTAGAATTTTAAGACAACAAGAAAGCATACTGTATTTTAAGTTGAAGTGCCTTAATATTTGTTGCAGTAATGTACTGAAATGTTTCAAAAGAAACTACTTGATTATAATTGCTTACTGATTTCTTTGAAATGTTTTGGCTGTTTTCCTTTCTCTTCTGTTTAGTCTTACACTGCTGTATTGATACTTATGTTCTGTCCTCTTCACAGTGAGCACTAGATTTAGAGCATTTTCTGTGACGTGATGTTTTAGCTGTTGTTGTGTTGTCACTTGTAATTAGTAAATTCATAGTTTATAGTTGAGTCCATATACTGTACGAATTTGTACATTTGCCTTGTATACATGTGTATTTTTTTATTTACATGTGTAGTTAGCAACATTTAGCTGAGCTAAGAGGTTGCGACAATTCTTGTGATTGAATAAAATGAGCAATGCTAATATTACTGAAACCGTAACATTATTTTCACATACTCGTCAAATAATGTTTAACAGTTCACAGGATCAGCCCCATTCATCCCCAATTTTATTTCATCCAACTTAGAAAAAATATATAATAGACATTCCTAAAAATTTTCCATATAAAAACTATGCTTGTACTTTTATTTACACATACACCATATTTTTCAGCCAAATTACACATCAGAGGAAAATGGTGTAAAGAAAACTGATGCTGTGGTACTATAGCAATAAGATAACAGTTTGGTGAATGTGTTTTTGCACAGATTTTGCCAGGATGGTTTTTTGTAACTGAGATAATGTACAAATGGTCATATTTAATTTGTTATGGCTCTGTAGCATGATGAGTGACGATTCCCTAAGACACAGCTGAACAAGTAGATTCAACCACAGCCCAGCCTTTTAGCACTATGCAGTGAAGTACCGACATAGTTTTACTAAAGGTGCAACACGATGTAGATGTTTTTTTAAGTATTTTGTTTATTTTATGACTAGAACAGGTTTAGAAAACATGAGGTTTTATATCATTGTCCCCATTAGTTACAGCAGCTTATGTTACTGTAAAACTCAATTGACAAAAAGAGAACTAATTTACTCAAATATACTACATATTTCATCTTGCATTATGAGACTTAAAATGTAATTCACAGATCATGAACACTCAAAAAACTGTGACTCTGTGAATGAAAATAATTTATTTTTACCTCAAAAAAAATTAGCAGCATACTATTTGGCTTAGATCGGCCTTAGATTCAAAACGTTGGCTATATTAACAGCAAGAATTATACAAGTCTGTTATTTACATTGTTAAAATGAAAAAAGGGAAATTATTAGATTTGTTAAAAATTCTGCAAACGTTTTGATGCAAACGGTAGAAGGGTAAACCTCAGTATTTATCAAAGGCCAAATTTCAAGGCAGCAGCTTTGCAGGAATTCGATTGTAACGTTAATATATTTTAAATTCGCTGGGTGGCAGCAGTTCGCCCCACAGCCTCTGTTCAGTGTATAGATAACAGCGAAGAAGAAGAAGACTTCCCTGCTCCGCAGCAGTAGAAGAAGAAGAATGTTAGTCTCCATTTTTGATCTGTTCGTTAAAGCCATCGACGACCTGCTGAGCAACATCTCTTCGAAATATTAATATTGAGCTGGAAGGTAGAACAAGGTGAGTCCTAATGAAAACATATCTTAGCAGTAATAGTGACATATACAGTTTTTGATATAATCTGCACTTTAGTGGATGTTGACCAGGGGTAAGCTAACGCAACATTAATGTTAGCTAAGTTACGTTATCTCCCATAGCGTCACCTTTTGAATGGTGTCGTTAGTTAAAACGATCTTAAGCGAGCTAATTTAATTACGATAACATTGCCATGATAATGTGGCCGCTCCCTTTAAACCTACTGTTTATTAGAGTGCAGTCATTTACAACAGATTGGTTGTTTGTTTATGTTGTGGCGTAGATTCTTTAGGCCTAGCGATGGCTATAAGTAGCGAGCTTCTCCACTAGCAATCACACCACCCAGTGTTGCTTGCCCCAGGATTGACCATATGCAGCCATCTTTAAGCCAAGACACAGATAACATTCACACCGACAGATAAACCGTTTCTTGTGGCTCTGTGAGCAAATATTTCCAGTTGATTTATTTCTAGATTTATGCAGCCAAAGTCATTTTACAAGTCCAAATTTACCAAAGTCATTGCCATGGTAAAAAGTGTTGAATTCACCTATCCTTATAAAATGATGCAAACCTTTGGCTTTGCTTCCAGATAATATACTGGTTTCAGACATGTGGGGTGGACCAGGGCCAGGACAAGGACCGCGGGGAGGACCCCCCTTTCGGTAAGCAACCTATGAAATGAACTAGGGATAGCTAACCCGGGTCCTCGAGAGCCACAGCCCTGTTTGTATTCCAACCATCCCTTTGCTTGCAGCGTGTGATTGGCTGAATACACCTGATCCAGTTAATCAGCAGTGGATAGGACACGGATAGTTGGGAAAATAAGCAGGACAGTGGCTCTCTAGCACCAGGTTAGCCCCCGTAATAGATTTTAGACAAACTTCAGTTTAAGAAAGAAACATATTTTTGTCCAGTGACTTCTGTGTTTGTTTTTGATGGAGTTGGGCAATATGGTAATTCTGGTATTACAGTTTATATATACATTTATAATTTAAATATTGATAATATGTTGATGTAGTGTATTTCTGGAAATGATTATTGTGTTGACTCTTCTAACCTAGAAGCCTATGTATTTGTTTATGTTATGTGCTACATGTAACTTATAAAACCTCACATTTCTATTCTCTTCTACAGTGTTAAACACATTTCTGTTATCTAACAGTTTATGTCACCATTTTGGCTACCATTTCTCTTATGTGTGGTGGTCGGTCGGGCAATTTTGAAAATATTTTAAGAATTGGTTCCCCTCTGTATTATTTTGTACATATTTCAAACAAATATATAGCCTAATATACTAATATATATTTCAGTGGTGATCATCGTGGAGAAATGTTTGGGGGCAGGGACCGTCCCATGCCTGATCACAGAGGTAGAGATGGGATGAACATGGGTCATATGGGCCCAAGGCCTCTAGATCTACCGCCTATGGACATGAGGAGAATGGATGGGCAACCCATGAGAGGGCGTGATATGGATCCACGTGATATGCGAGGTAGAGAGCCAAACAGAGATTTCTTCAGACCTGGAGAAGAACCAGACTTCAATCTTAGAAGGCACTGTGAGAGTAACATCAAATTGATGAATTCTTCTGGTTTTCCAGTGCCAGGCAGGAACTTAGACATGGGAGGGAGGGGTATGCCTCCACGGGAACCAAATAGATTTGACATGAGACAGAGGGAGTCCATTCATTATGACATGCCACGGTTCAATGCACCCAATATTGATGGAAGAAGGGGGTTTCCCATGGACCGAATAGAGCGAAATGATGGATTTAGGGACATGCGTGACAGACCCCCAGTGGACATTAATGACACTCGCTTTGAAATGGACCTGCCTCCACGTGAAAGGAGAATGATGGACACCGACAGAAGAGGAGGGCCACCTTTCAACCCAAGAGGTGGATTTGATTCTGATATGGATTTCAGAAATCGTCCTGCATCGTCAGGTGAATTTAGAGGTAGAGATCGATCTCCCTTAACATTTGGAAACAGTGATGTCCCTTCAGTGGACAGGGCAAGATCAGACATGCCTCCAGGTGTTGCTGCTGCCCAGAGATCAAAATTTACAGGTGCAAAAGACACCCTCAGAGAAAGTGAATATCCTGATTCAAGTGACAGTCCCCTTATGGATTATCGTAGTGGTGAAGAAATGACTCTTGCAGAAGAATGGAAAAACCGCCGAAAGGACCAGAACCCTTTCTTAAACATGAGTAAAGGTATCGGAGGTGTACCCCAAACTAGCTTCCCTGTAGGTTTTGGCAGGGATGTAAATGTAAGTGACACACCACCATTTCAGGAAAGGGATAGACCGTCTGTTGAATTCTCAGGGAAGGATGTTGGTTTTCCTCATGGTGACCACTTTCCTGGTGTTGATCTACCACTAATTGGCAGCAAAGGTCCACAAAACCATCCACTCCCAGAACGGAGTCCTCTTAATGGCCCTCTTGATCGAGAAAATAAGAATAAACATTGGCTTGGAGAGAACCAAAGCCAGAACAAACCACATTGTAATGAAAGGCCCACTTACCATCAGGATAAGAATCAGCCCTCACATGAGATTCCTGAGCCAAATGATTGTTTTAACGTAATGAAAGATATGCCACAAGATCAAGGACCTGCTAAGGGAAAGATGGGGATAGAGCATGATTTCCAAAGCAGCAGCAGTTTCCAGGTGAGAGACCAAGACTATAGGGACATCGATTACAGAACAGGGTCCGGAAGGATTTTTGATTACAAACACAAGGAGCTTCAACCACCAGAGAAACTCATCAAAGAGTCCAAACCAGTCACACCTTCAAAATTTACAGAGTCTGGTTGTCAGGTATGTGTTTTTCTGTTTTTGTTTTGTTTTTTTTGCTAGTTGTAGTCTTTAATACAATATTAGCATTTTGGTGTTTTGGTCATTACTGTCATTGTCAATTACAATTTATATGGATTTATGTGTAAGGATCAAGATTACCGAAGTGCATCAGTGGAGGACAAAGTTTCCAATACAATTTCCATAATTGGTATTCCAAAGACTGCCACAATGGAGCAGGTAATAAAAACTGCAACTTTGTGTTAGTTGTTTCCAGACTGTCATTAGTAGTTAGCACAGACGGCCAGATTCACTCCATTTAATATTTTCTTTGGCAGATTCTTGGTGCCTTTGCAGTTGATGGTGTGCCAATGCAGGGGATGAAAATCAAAAGTGTTGTGCCAGGTACGATTTAAGTTTCTCTGTGGAACTGTTTGGGGCAGCTAATCGCTAACGTCCCTCAACATTTCGCTTTTTACGACATTCGAACCTCCGCATTTTTTTTGTTGTTGTTTGTTTTTTTCTGTTCCTGGTTGCTTTTGTTGTTGCTGGTTTGTTTGAACTATCCAGAAAGAAAGGGTGGGTGGATGGTTTGGGGTAAAGTGTCTGATATGCCATCCTTTTCAAGTTGAAGGATGTGGGGTCCTTCTCAGCAAGGATTTAACATTAGGAGCTTTGGAAAGTGATATTCATCAGCCACAACAGATCTGTCACAAGTGCCTCACTCAATGTTTTCTTCAGTTTATTTACGTACTCTGACTGAAAAATGTAACAAAACAGAAACTGGAAACCTCACCTACGTGCCTTGTTAATGCTTTGTTCATCCTGCTGATCTAAACGTCTGCTTTAAAGTGAAAGCTTTCCTCAGTGGATCATTGTTCATGTGGCTATACGTGACGCAAAGCCATAAATGTGACAATTATTAGGTGTCAAACACAGTTAATTTAGCATAGATGTATCAAAACATCACAAAGACAGATTAGGTTCTTTTTTTTATTGAAATAAATATGAATGTAAAATATTTTTGTCTCAATGGAGTACATCTTACAACCGTTCATTGCCTCTGGTCTGGAATACCCATCTGTTAAGGCTTGGCTTAATCAAAACCTCTCATGACAAAATATGGTATGAAGTCAGTCATCAGAGGACTGAATAAAGAAAGCATAAACAAAATGTTTGTTTCCCTGAAAAGGTATGTGTGTCAGTAAAGGTGTAAAAATTCGCTCACACTGATCTCGATGTATTCACCAGCTGCTGTCTTTTTATGTTTTAGTGGGTGACTGTCATTACTGGCATTGACTAACAAAAACCCATCTGTATTTCAAATGCTGTCCCCAGGTTACAGCTACGATACGGCCTATGTGGAGTTTTTAAACCTCGAGGATGCAGTCCACTTCATGGAGTCCAACAAGGTGGCCCATCCTCGTCACTCTACGAAGGCCGTCTCTCCCATCAGGATTACGAGGGGTTGAGAGGGCACTTAGTAGATGGGGGAGGGAGAAAACCTGGGAACTTGGGGGTTGCTATTATGTTTAGTGAACATACTTTGGGTAATGAGATAAAAGTGACAGTTGTTGATATTTTTAGATTGTAGTGTTTTATATCTCAACAGTTGGTCCTAAGTTGATATCAAGGTTTAGAGTATGAAGTATAAGTACTTCACCCACAAAGCCATGGTACTACTTAAGCATAGTATTTTAGCATTGAAAAGATTCTGGGAAAAACGATTATACTTCGTATATTCTCAGGGAGAAACAATAGGTTTCCCTCCCATTGTTTAATAGCCCTAAATTTTCTGAAACACTTCCGAACTGCTTAACCCTTAAATAGATTTGACAAAGAAAAAAAAATCAGTTCTCACATCTTTGTGTGATATAAAGTTTGGTTTTCTCTTTGCGTTGCAAACACTTTCTTACCAGTGCCTTGGTGGCCTCCAGCTCGGAATTTGCCCTCTAAGAAAAGAACACAAGGGGCTGGTTGATCGGGGTGTTGTTTTCAGTAGTAGTAAGACATGAAATATGTCCCGGGATTCCAGTTTGATTAAGACTTTGAAGGAATATCAGAGATCAAGCCTGCAAAGACTCAGACAAACCGTGAGACCTGTGGCAGCAGTTTTTAGTTGTGACTATCATGACGTAAACAGTAGATTGGTGTAATGTACTAAGAATGGTTACATTATTGATTGGCAATTGCAGCCCCTTGCCAGAGAATGTTGTATTGCCTACATTGAGATAGGGGCCACTTTCCTGTATGACCATGCAGTGTTTTGTGTGTCTCTGCCAGGCCTTTGTGTTGGCATTCACGCTGTGTCGTTGGAAAGGTGTTGTTGGTATGACTGAAGATAGCATCCATCTGAATGAAAAACCATACTGTTACGATTTAAATGTTAACATATATTACACCTTTTGTTTGCTTATTTCATAATAGAAAAACACATTTGGTAAGATTAAAAGCAGCAGTGTATTCTTTTTTGAGGTTAATCTCAGGACAGGTAAAGCACTGTAGTGATCATACATTTTGTATAATTGTCTCAGTCATATTTGGGGTCTGCATTGCTTCTGTTTTTATTTATTTATTTATTTATTTTTAACCTACACTAGCAGGTTGGATGTCAATGGTGACTGCTCGGTCAGGTGGTTGCACCACCACTTTGGTACAGGCTCAAATATCTCATCAACTATTGGATGCGTTGCCGTAAACATTTCTTATGGACATTTCATGGTTCTTAGAGGAAGAGGCTGACCGATTTTGGTGATCTCTTGACTTTTCCTGTGAAATTTACATTTTTGAGAGGCTGAAATTTCTCATCTCTGGAATGCATAATTCGAAAAATGATGCAGACCTTCGAGGGTTTTGTGAACTTCGGTAATTTTTATGTCCCACCCTTATCAGGGGAAATTTTTAATTTGTCCACTACTTCAGTTTTTCATTCTGACAATTTGGTTTTCTTTGCAACAACTATTATAGCATCACTGCAGGTGCTCGTTCTCATTTTGTGGCAAAATCCTTTTGCCAGATTAAGGCATTTTCCATCATCATGACATCTCCTGGAGATACATGTCCTCTTGATTGTATTCTCTTGAGTCTTTTCAGTGAATTTTGACCAAGGATTTCGGCTTTCTTTGGAGTGGTCTGAGCCATTTTGAATCCAATTCTTATCTTGATACATTGAATGTCGTCTTCAGCACTTGCTTGGTGTGCTGTACTTTGAGCATATCTGACAAATTAAGGAGAAGCACCGTATCTTTTCAATGTAATCAGTTGGATTGTTGCTGAAATATGTAGAGGTTTGTCTCTGATGTTTCTGTTTGACTAGATGATTATGTGCTACCTTATTTTCAGTACTACTTATTTTAATATTTCTTCTCTATTTTGTGTTAACGTAAATCCTAGAGGATGTAGCTACTTCTGGTCAGTAATTTAGAATTTAATACCCTCTGGAACTATGAGAGGTAAGAAGTTTTCTTTTTAATTACTTAGTGACTAAGATTGTTAGAGCTATGTGCAGATGTTAAATTGTGATGGTAATTTTTTTTGTGCGGATGAGTTTTTTTTGAGGTTTTGGAAGCGCTACTTACACAGATGGAGTCTAGTTTGGAAATGGGTGTATTTATAATAACAATTTTGGGTTTGTGCATCTTGTTGTGTGGTTTTCATTTGTACTACAGTGTTCTATTGTGTTTGAGAGTTCCTTGGACAATCTGATGTACTTGTAGTGGAACTATCTGAAATACAAAGAAAAAGTATTTGATGGACTAATTGTAATTTTGCAAGCAAAAATCCCAGAGTTGCACCTTT
Source organism: Ctenopoma kingsleyae (assembly GCA_032353495.1). NCBI lineage: Eukaryota > Metazoa > Chordata > Actinopteri > Anabantiformes > Anabantidae > Ctenopoma > Ctenopoma kingsleyae. Next base: position 14,900,935 of record JAUBNQ010000023.1, read on the forward strand.
TTTAAGTTTTTTTTTTTTGGTTTGTTTTTTTGCTGTTTAATTTTTAGTCTTGTGTGGCACTGTACTGCACAACTTTGCGTTCTGGTCAAACAAAAGAAGCATTTTGAAGATGTCACCTTGAGCATCAAAAAAATTGTAAAATAAAATGTATTCCTGACATTTTATGGAACAAACGATGACATGTTTTATTGATAGAATAGCTGGCAGATTAATCCTTAGCTGCAGGCCTAGTTTCCCTTGAAACTACCTAGTGTAGTATAGGTGCAAATGGCCTGTGTGAAGCATGGTCCTTGAACTGGGCTTTGCACAACAACATAGGTTTTGGCCCATTTTATCGTCAGCAGTGAAGGGGAGTGCTAAGCGTGCCACAGTGCATGTTGGGTGTCAATCATTTTTATTTTTAGGTACAAGTCACTGGTGTAGCACATTGCTAATTCATGTTTTCTGTTCTTCTTTTAGGGATCCCTAAAGGTTGGCACTAGAACATCTACTATGAAATTCATCCAGCCAAATGAGTGTGAAAGAGGTGTTCATGTGAGTGTGTAGAGAAAGAAAAAAATGTTTTTCTTAACAAGGCCAGTTTTTCAATAATAGAGGTACCGGGAAGACAAAACTACCCATAGCTGTCATAGTAAATTTAGTCACAACATTAAATTAAGAACACAACATGGCCATGTCATTACAACCAATCTGTTCTTGGGTTTCTCTCTAACAAAAATGCAGACATTAGTTGGTGATTCAGTAACTTTAATTTCTCACTTTTTTTTAAACACACAAATGGACCAAGTAAAACGAATGCACTCCCTTGGTGTTTCACAGTAAAAACCCTGGATTATACCTTCTGAAATACTAAATGGACAAACTGTTGATTTTGCATTAACTTGAAACAATAGTAACAAGAAATTAAAATGGCAAAATTGAGCTGAACAGAAAATGGGTAGACTTCTTTATAAAATGGAATAAAATATAACACGCTTACTTAAAAGGGGGAGTAGAAATAGTATTTTCTAATAATAGCCTTTTCTAGACAATATCTTTAGCTGATGTAAATAAAGGATCCTGTGAGATTTTCTTTGTCCATTCACTGTGTACATTGTCCTTTCATAGTATTGTTTGCTCTAACAAAATGTCTAATCCTTCCTGTCTCTGTGAATTAGGAATCGGATCACAAAGAACCTCAACTTCAGGAACCACAGTTGCCTAGACCAGATGAACCTTTAGAACAGTTTAAGACAAATGTGAATGGGTCTGGACCAAAAGGCCCTGTGGGTCCTTTGTCCCATAACCAGTGGCAGCGTAGCTCTGACCTGACTCCAGAGGCCTGGCAACAGCAGGTGGACCAACAGCTCCAGCAGCAGGAAACGGAGCAGCAGGCGGAGTCTTGGAGCAACCGCACCCTCCCTCATCATAGTTCACAACAATCAGAGTCTGTTTTTAAAGACAGTAAAAGTATGTTGACTTGGGTCACTGTTTATGTTGTAGCCATAAATGTTGTTAATCCACTGACATTTGCTCGGTGGTGTGCTATTGAAATTCATAATGTTCCTTTCTCACTGTACAGCCATGATAATAAAGAATGTGAAGCCCACTACCACAGTAGAGACTATCCTGAAAGCCTTGGATCCCTTTGCATATCTGGATGAGAGAAATGTCCGCCTAGTCAAGGCTAAGCCACCTGGAGTTAAATGTTTCTGCTTTGTTGACATGGACTCGCATGAGGTATCTAAAATTATTCTAATTTATTCTAGCAGTGTTTGTGATTTCCATGTTCACCTGGTGTTTTGTATTATGAAACTCTTATCGTGTCATCTTTTCTAGCAAGTGACACGTCTGGTTGAGCTCCTCAATAAACCAAGACCCCTTTACATTGATGGATCCAGAGTTTATGCTGAAGTTGCAAAACCCCTGAAGAACCAAAAGTAAGTCACCAAGGATATTTTGGATTGTTTTTTAACAGGATGTCAGATTTCATGTCTGGTAGTGAATTATATTGATACATTGTTCTGATAATTTTCTGTCCATTTCAGTTTCAGAAGAGATTTTGACAAACAAAACACTTCTATCCTGGGATATGCACCTGATGCCGGCATATCAGGGGTAAGTTATGTTCTTTATGGGACTGATTAAAAATTGAAATTTACTGAAAGGAAGGGTGATCTGTGATCTCCGCACTGGCATTGCAGCCGCAGCAGCAGCAGTTCCCACAAACTCCACAGTACTTGGACCCTTTGCAGCCACCTGTAATGCAAGGTGAGGGCTCATGAGTCACAAAGTTTAGTATCTTGGCTCCTCATGCACTGTTGTTTTTTTGTTTTTGTTTTTTTACTTCAGTATTCATGTCTTTATCACCAGGTGATTTGATGACTGGCAGTACTCCATCTCTGCCATCAGACCCTAACATCAGCCAAGTAGGTTGCAAATCAAACCGCAAATAGGTAGATATTTTTCCTCCAAGCTAGGCACCTAACTGTCCTTTAATGCGTCACAGGGAGTTGGCTACTGTGAGGCTCCCACTGTGGATCCTTCATTACACACTGGTGGACCTCGTGTACCCGTAGAATCAGCTGGGATGACTGCCTCCACAGACGGATCACAGACCTTTGTCTATGGTGAGAAAACATTGTTAAATGATCATCTGTGGGTATCATTGCAGCATTTTCAACAATGAATCCAGTGTATCTGTATTGTAATTTTACTTATAGTTAAACGTGGCATATACGCACATTTAACTCTATTGTGACATTTGGGCTTAAATGTGTAAATACAGAGTTGTTAAACTCGGGTACAGACATATGAGAGTCATTTTTAAAGAATGTTATTTCATTTTCAGCAACTTACAACTGTAATTGTAAATGCTCACATTATTCAGAATTTAAGAGGCAATACCACGAGGTGGTTTGATTCCCAGTACCCCATGATTTCTGGCCACATGTCGAAGTGTCCTGGACAAGATGCTTTAGACATTATCACAAGAAATTATTATTGTTGTTGTTGTTGTTATTTAGTGTTAGTATTGTAGTCAAATTATTAGAGTTTAACTCAAAGTACCACAATTATTATAAACATAATGTCTGCATATGCTCTGTTTTCTTGATCTACTTTGAAACATCAGTGTTCTCAGTATCTTTTGTTTGTCTAAATTCCTCCAGGCTCTGAGACCCCAGACATGTCCAACTACTTGTATGATGCTACATCAGGCTTCTACTACGATCCCGAAACTACACTGTACTATGACCCTAACTCGAGGGTAAGAATAAAAAGGTGACACAGGCCACCAAAAAGCTGGATCACTATGAGTGGGAAATAGCTATTGAGAGTGCATTAATGAAGTGCCTTGCGATGATTCTGTGGTGATTTAGCTCTACATAAATAAATTGAATTGAATTTAGAAATGGTGTAAAATGGTGAAATATTGTACATTACTACACAACACTACGGCTGGTGTTACCTGACAGCTAGAAACTAACGAAAACAATTCAGCAAAGCGATTTAGAAAAATCACTCCTTAAATTTGATCAAAAAGTAGTTCGAATGAATTTTAGTGGAAAAATTACCTCTGTTGATCATATGTCAACAAAACTCTTTGTAATTATGTGCAGAGTACAAAAAATGTACTATTGTAGTAAACATGGGCTGGCATGAAATTCTGATGGCATGATTGCCTTAAGCAAAAATCT